>JACEIK010009054.1:39397-55739 GCA_018107945.1 Datura stramonium
CTTTGTCAAAGGACAATGTTGAGCTTCATTTCATACGATGTTGAATTTTGCATGATTTATTCTTGAGCATCATCAATAGACGATGTTGATCTTTGTTATATACGATGTAGATCATTGTTTTTTTTGGGAGAAGAGTCTAGCACCGAGTGGGCTAAGGGTCGATCACCCTATGCCCCAGAACTACGCGCCAACGTAGGTTGATACTATTATATTATTGGGACCTCCCTTATGAGCTATCCCCAGCCCAAATGGCCCATGATCTTGATGCCGATATCATGGTAGCATCCTTAGCCCTGGAAAGGTTCTGGACGGCTCTGCCCACTTGAGTTTGATAGTCTGGACCACGTAAGCTCTATCATGGTATGTCAGTTAAATGACGAGTCTCCCATTTTTTATATGATTCAGATTGGCATATTCATTACTCATGATTATTATTTTAAGCATGCATGTTCTAATAGTAAGGTTTGACTCATTGTTCAGCTTTCCTATAAATGTCATATTTCAGCTTTGAGTCATTTGAGTCATTTATGATGTTATGAAGCTACGCATGGTCATATTATGAAAAGATTATGATTTCAGAATGAGTGCATAGTTCTTTCCTCTCAAATTTGAAAGCTTATGATATGTTATAAAATGTTTTAAATGATTTATTTTACTTAAACGGTTTTACTTACCTTGCATACTCGATACATTCGACGTACTGACCGCATACTTCCTATGTTGTATCATTTCATGATACAGGACCAGGCTCTCAAGTTTAGCCCCTCTCTTAGTGAGATTATCAGAGCTAGCATTTTCTTGTTGGTGAGTCCTCATCTTTCGAGGGCTAAACTTTCAATTTCCTTATGTATTTCAATTTCAGTATTGTTGAGTTAGTTGGGTGTCTTGCCCCATCAACTCATCCAAATTAAAGGTTTTTCAGACTTATGTATGTATCCAGCTTTTGATGATGTATTTTGATGTTATGGTTGAATTAGACTTCCGCTGAGTTATATTAGATTTTCTTCAATTTATCGAATGAGTTAGATGTATGCTTATGTCATGGGTCGACTTGGGGTCTCTTGGGGTCCCTTGTCCCTTGTCTAAGATTTGGGCCTCCGTTCGGGTCGTGACAGTATATAATCGTTGGTTTGTAGGGCCAGGTTCTATTATAGCACTGTATAGACTCTAATGTTTATCCATTGTATTTATTGTTGTTATATTGTATTATGGTGTCAAGTCTCATCAACTCAGGCTTGCTGGTTAGCTGTATTGTAGGCTAGTTACAAGGTTCTCCCAATTAAGCGAAGCACTAGGAACCAGTGCGCCTCCCCAGTTTGGTTATGACAAACTTGATATCAGAGCAGGTAGTGTCCTAAGGAGCTTGTGAGCCATGTCCAGTCGAGTCATTTTTATTTGTGCATTGCACATCATATTTATAAGTAGGAGGCCACAAGACATCTAGGATTGTTGTCCTTCCTTTTAATCAAAATTTTGTGGTAAGTCTGATATCTTAAGAGTTAGATCTAGACTCATTTGTTGATTTATGCAGAGTATGCTTGAAACTCGAAAACTATAATCGGTCAGTGGCTAGATGTAGCAAAAGGTATGATATTTTATCTTATTACTTATTGGTGTTGTGTTTGCACCTGGGTAGGTCTAGGATTATGTTGTGTCATTTAGAGTCACTTTGGTGTATACCCACGGATTTTTATTATTTATGTTAATATAGTTGTGCTGGGATGATTGTTAGAATTGATTCGTGTGTATCATCAATATTTGAGGATTGATGTTTCTAAGAGGGGAAGGATATAACACCCAATACATTTAAGTAAATTTTGTCTTTAGGTTTTGAGATATATAAGTCTAGTTTTGTTGGTATTCTTGTATGTCTATGGAAGTTGGGGGGTCTAAATCGCATGCGAAACATTGGACAACAGGTCAAACACCCCGAGTGCCTAGGTAGATGGCAATGTCGCGATGCTGGCCACATAGTTGGCTTCGTTGTGGTACTGAAGTCGGGAAGCCTATATTTTTTTCCTAGATCACTTTTTCTAAGCTTAGGGTGGTGCAAACTCTTCCCTCTTGTATTCTGCATAATCTACCAAAGGTTTTGAGCTTAAAATCTATAATCCAAGTCCATCTCCAAGGTTAAATTATTTATTCCATCGTGTAGCTTGTGTTCTCGATGTTATCCCATTGTTTTGGGGACTATTTCATATGAACCAGTTGGGTATGTAATCTCTCCTCTTAATATTGATCATAATATTCTAGATATAGACTCGTACGTATTGTTACATCTTCATGTTGAAGTTTCTATAATCGACTCCGAAGAAATCTTACTATATACATCTTTGTACTTTTTTTAATCAAATAGTTTTCGTGTTGAGGCTTGTGGTTGAGCTGATATTCATGGTAGTGTTGTAGTGTCTTAGGAAGTGGAGTTTCATCTAGGTTCTTAATCATGGATTATAAGGTATGTTAAGGTCGTTCTTGCCTCTTTTCGGCATATTTTTCATTGAATTTTGTATCGTCCGTATATCGTGGGGGTTGGCTATTTTGTAGCCTTTGATTTATGATATTACTCTTGTGCTAAACTGTTGTTTGGTGTTGGTAATTTGAGTCAGGAGCATAGCTTGTATTTTAGTATTGTTACGTGTGTTTTTTTGATATATCAGTGAGTCGACTGTCATGGGATTCAAAGGGCGGATCTTGTTTGTTGAATTGTGGGTTTTATGTTTGTGTGTGTGTGTGTATTTGTATGTTGATTGGTATTGATTGTATACCATCTTTTGTATTGCCTTTTGGAAGGCTCAGTGAAGAACTGCAAATCCGTGATGGTTTCTACCACGGTCGAGCTCGAGGCCTAGTGAGAACCTGCAGGTCTATAACTAGGCATGGTCATACTGGTAAATATTGATTTCCTACAATATGTGATTATTTCTAGCATGGTTGTGCTTGTGTGTTGTTATGTATTTTGTTGCTTTGTATTGTTGTTTCTTCTTGTTAGCAGTGTGTTAATTTCATGAATTGGTGGCAACTGAGATTTTTGTTATTGTTGGGAAGCCTGGATTATGCAGGTGAGCTGTTGTGAGATGTTGTTAATTACAGGTTGGGTTGATCTATTGATATTTTTTTGGTGTCCTTTTGTTCTCTTATTGTTATCTTATATCTTATCTTTCTATCATCTTACATACTCACTATATTATTTGTATTGATGCCTCGAGCCTAAGGGTGTGGTACATACATGCCAGCATGTGTTAATCAACAAGCATATCAAGACCCTCATAGCTGAGCGGAGTTCTATTTGTTGATATGCTCAAGGTCGTTCGGAGTTACCTATTATTTTGCCTTTTGTGTACATATGTATATTTGTCTTTACCACATTGGTCAATATGTTGTACTAACTCTTTACACCATCTTCAATTAAAAGACATTCTCAAGCCTCCCATGCTTACCACACCGCACTGTCCATCGCGGTGAACTTTACTACTTTGGTCGGTGTGCCGCACCGACTTCTTCACTTGAGACTTGGCCAAAAAATGTTGAGGACCTTTCAATTCATCACTACGTCATGCTAGAGATCGCAGTGAATGGCATGGCGTCGGATATTGCGACATGGTGAACTTGCATTTCATTCATAAGGATTTCTTCAATCTACTTCAATTTTGTGCATTTTCATCCATAAACACTTCTATTTATAAAAATAGCCCAAATTAATCCAATACTTAATAATCAACATAAGTGAGTTGTATTTATCACTAATGCATATCAAAATAAGGTTAAAATGTGAATAAAGTAGTGCGTAAAGACATATAAATACACCTAATATCACCATCCCACACATGAACTGATGTTCTCCCTTGAACAAGTAACTAGACACCACCTATATATCATATGAATACCTTTCAAAGCTCAGCCAATGCAAACACATCTACTCAGACTAAGACACTTACGAGCATAAGCACTCTCAAATACAGGGATGTTAACAATTATAGCATGCAACAATATCAATTTAAATCACATTAACAACCCTTTTAAAACAACCTAGCCTCGAGAACTGACTCGCATATAAATAATTCGGGAAGAAATGACTATGTCACCCAATAGAGAGATCAAACATATCATCTATCTTTCATTAATAATGTGCCTTCACTATCAAGAAGAAAGTTTCAGCACCCTTTCTCTTTTTTCTCTATTTTCCACCATCACCTCTACCTATGCAACTTTTCCAAAATTTTCAAGTGCCTCTTATCAATTAAAGTTCTCTAGGTGTTATGGGATCAAATCATAGGCTAATTAAAATAACAAGGAATAATCTTAAGATGCGGTTAACAAAGAACTAGGCTAAAGGCTCAACGGGGGTACCTAAGGATATCATCAAGCAGGTGGGTAAAGAGAGGTACATGAATTGTCTAATCAACAAAATGTTTATATCACTTCCTAGACTTAATAAACCTTGTTTCACTTTCTATACACACTTGGAAAATTCTAAATATCAAAATGACACATGAAATATAAACAAATAATCTCACATACATGGAACATAATTGACTCAAGATGGATCCATAGTGACCTACTATTTAGTAAACAAAAGTGCAAGTTCAATGAAAATACTTTTAAGCCCATTAAATTATGTAGGAGTCAAGTGAGAGAGTCTAGGTGTCTCAAAGGAGATTATTTACTCTTTTTTGCATGTTTGTCACTATACGCCTGGAGAATTTCTTCTTTGGTCGATAATGCATCTAATCTCGAGTACTTAATTGTAATATCATAAAAGTCCCTAAGACTAGACTCGGGATTTGAAAATGCGATCAGCAGAAAAGTGGCGAAAAAATGCCTCAGAACAACTCGTTGTATGAGTCGTGGGAATCATTAACGGATCATGAGTTCTAGTCGTGGCGAAATTCTTGGTCGGTCAGATAATCCATGGAACAACTCATGGGTCCCCATAACGGGTCATTGATTGGAGTCGTCATTTAGTTCTGTATTGGTAGGGTGGATGGTATAAGTCGTGGTACGACTCATTGCAAGGAACTATGAGTCATCATTAGTACTCGTGGGAAGGCGCAGAGAAAGTTGGTGCAGTGACAACAGACGGTCTAACGAACCGTTGTCACAAGGTATGACCTGTTGCTGATGTTCGTGGTGGAAATTCAAGAAGCTATACTTGTGGAGTCAGTGCTGATGATGAGAGGACACAATGGGCCATTGTGTCGAGTAACGAACCCTCCAGTCGAGTCGTCATTCGGAGGCCTGAAAATTGAGAAACTTGGAAGGAAGTAACGAGCGATGTAATGAGTCATTGGATCAAGGGACGATTCATTGGTTGAGTCATGCCATCTGGCAATGTGATTTTTCCTGCAAAATTAGTAAGGGAATTTTCATAATTTCTAAGATCCTAAGTACTAAACTACATCATTTTAAGCCATGAAAGGAGTGTTTTAAGGGGGTTTAACTTATTCTAATTCATTCAACCCCCCCCCCATGCATGCAAGTCTAGAAATCTCATCTCTCAAGATCATCAAGGATTCTTCATCAATCTCAGTCTCTTCTTCTCAAATTCTACTTGGGTCTCAAGTTAAAGCTAGAATTTGGTGAACCCAGGTATGTGGGCTTATAATGAGGGGATTCTTTCACCTTATTCCCTTCTTCAAGAAAATTCATGATCACTTATTCCTCCAATTCCCTTTGAAATTCTAGATATTTTATTTGGGTTATCAAATTCCTCCATGATTCTCTTACGGGTTTAGCTGAATTGATACTAATTTATGATTTCCATGATCGGGGTTTCAAGAATTCTTCAAATCTTCATGAAATTATGATTCATTATGTTTCAAGTATGATTAGGGACTTTTAGGGCTAAATTTATTTTATGAAATTCTATGATTCTATTATGATTTCAATTCTCGTAAGTCCTAATTTATGATTTATGATTTATGATATGATTTCCTACAAGACTTCTTCATGAATTTATGAATTTCAAGTATGGATATTTTTTCAAGTATGTATGATTTTCATGATTATCAAGTTAATGTTTATGGCCGACTCAAGGATCTTCTTTCGTGGCTAGCTCACGTATTTCAAACATGTTCACGTATATCATAACTTAAACTAGCCCATGAACTTCATGTATGATTTCATGATATTTATGCGAGCCTTCATGTGCATGTTTTTGGGAATAGTGTCTAGCACCATGTAGGTTCGGTATTCAGGTAAACTCCAAGATTTCAAAACTACGTGCCAACATAGGTGTATAGTCAGGCTTAACCCTACAGGGTCCTTACAAGTGATATCACGCCTTACATTGTTCCTTGCCTTGGCAAGCTTGGGACGGCACTGCCCACTTGACAGAGATAGTTGGGGCATCATGTAAGCTCTATCATGATTGTGTCGGTTATGACGAGTCCTTCCATTGTTCCTTATGATTTATGCATAATCATGTTTACGATACTTGGCTCAAGATATGATTTACAAGGTTTCTCTTATAATTACAATTATGACTAGTTTATGAACAGTTTTGCAAACCTTGAGCCCTCATGTTTACATTATGATTATCACTTCATGTTTTGTCCTATTCTTGTGAACTCTTATTTATTTTATTAGTCTGTTTTTACTTACCTCGAATACTCGGTACATTTCAGGTACTGACCGCATAATCTATGATGTATCGTTTCATGATACAGGTCTGATCAATCAATCTCAGCCCCATTGTTAGTCCTGCTCTTACCTCAGTACAGTCCAACCCCGTTGTTGGTGAATCCTCATTCCTCGAAGACGTTCATTCTAGCTTATAGTTTTTGTAATTTCAGTTCTCTTTTAGCGAGCTAGTTGGAGGTGTTGTCCCATTAGCTCATGCAGACAGTAGTAGAGGCTTATCAGACATTATGTAGACTATCAGCTTTATCGAGTATTGACTTGGTATTATGTTGTTATGCTATCCAGATTTTCGCTTCTTCATGTTACAGTTATCAGATTCCGCTTGATGTATGTTCTTTAGTTGTTATGTTCATGTCATGGGTCAACTTGGAGCCATTTGTCATTCTAGGTCTCGTATCTCAGTCCGTGCCTATGTTTGGGTCGTGAAAAACTTGGTATCAGAGTATTAGGTTTAAAAGTTTCCTAGGATTTTTAAAAGCCGCATTGAGTAAAGTCTTTTCATGAGTGTGAAACGCGTCACACTTATGGGGGAGAGGCTACAAGATGTTTTAGGATAATTTCCATTCTTTCATGATTTATGTCATGCGAAGAGTTATATCTCTATCTTTATAATTCGTGCTATATGAATTTGCAGAATCATGCCTCCATATCGAGTAAATAGTAGAAGGAATGAAATTGGAAATGGGGCCAAAAATGATGGCAATAAAGATGGGAATCAGCAAGCCCCTCCAGCACCAGCAGGTCCGTTTCCCAAGCAGGTCACTCATGCTGAATTTAGAGCGGCATTTCAGATGTTGGCACAGACTATGACCGCTCAGGTCAATCAGCAGGCGGTGGCTCATATTTTCTCTAGAATGGGAACACAATGGCGGCTAGGGTTCGGGATTTTCTTAGGATGTACCTACCTAAGTTTCTTAGACCAAAAGTGAATGAGGACCCATATGAGTTCCTTGAGGAGATGCAGAAGATCACCCATATTATGGAGGTGACGGCATTCCTGGTTTTAATTTTCATGTCTTGATCTAGGATCCCAGCTCAGGTCGTGAGAGATAGCTACAACAAAGGTCTCATTAGTGTAATGGGAACTAATTCTCAATCCAATATGAATGGGTATTTGGTATCACTGACATCACTTAATATAATGAAGTTGTTATTCCAAATATATGACGAGTATTGCCTAGAAAGATGACAACCTATAGGTTAAATAGGCTAGTCATGTGTACTTAAAATACATTTATTGTTGGCCCTATTTGCACCCAATTGAATGTTGTTGGTACTAGAAAAATATTTTGTATAATAAGAGACTTGTTTGCCCCTGATTTTGTCCAAGATGGGTGGCAGAGTGAAAATGAAAAATATTTTTAAGTAAGGTATACGAAGAAAAAGCCTATTTGACAATGAAAGTGACCAAAGATATTCATTTTCAAAAAATTTTAGCTTGTACACAAATACAGCAGGCCCATAAGTAGTGGATATAATTAAAGAATGGGTATAAGGAGTTATAGTCATAAGAAAGATGGGTATGGAGTAGAGGGGATATACGCAAGTACATCTTTATTTGCTTATTTACCATATATCAAAGACTTATAACCAAGGACAAATTATTCCACCTTAGTATAAGTCAGGTTGACATAGGCACTATATAAGGACTATGAGGAATCTGCCAAGCAGCATCTTTCTCTGAGTGTAACTTCTCTCAACACTACTTACAAGGGGTACTTAGGTGGATAAACAAAGAAATTCTGTAGATTGACATAAAGGCAATATGAAAGAGATTGCCAAGAAGCACTAAAGGAAAAGGATTCAAGGAGGCTGTCTTTCTATCTTGGAAGTTTTAATATACTAGTATTGAAAATTAATAAACACTGCTTTGTGGGATCTTAAACTTGTATGGCCTGACTTCTTAACAGAGCATATCAAGCAAGAATGCAAGCTGAGGAAGAAYACATTTTTATCTAAAAAGATGAATGATAGAGAGAAAAGACATAAATATAGCATACTTAGTTTCTTATAATATTGATAAGTTTTACATTTGAATTTGTATAGATATGGCATACCAGGAACATTGGAAAGGAGACTAAGAGTCTGTTTTGATTAGTTGAATTTTAGTATTTTTAAGCTTTAAGTATTGAGAGATACTTAAGTGTTGGATTTTAATTTATATTAGATTAAAATAATTATTTATGATTAAAAAAAAGTTAACTGATTAATCAAAGAAAACTTTTGTTAAGATAAAATAACTGTAAAGCAATAAGTGGACAATCCCAATATTATACCCCGTAAATTTTCATAGTACGACCACCATGTGTGCTCTTATATTGAGAAGTATAGCATATAGCACACCTGGGAGAAGGCTCAGGTGTGAACACACGAGCGCATTGTCGAATGGACGGGAGGCCGGACGCGCTAGGCGCCGCATCGCACAGCCTCCCCCTGCACACGGACTGGCGCGCCCAGCCCCTGGTGCAGCACAATGGGGGCGCATCGCACACCCCCTTCCACCACTGTAGGTATATATATGTCCATCTTGATGAATTTAAATCATTCACAAAAGATTTCCTCGACCCAGAATAGATAGCAATGTGGGTTTCATCAAATTACGCCGCTAAACTCCATCCAAATGCAACTTCACCTTGGATAACAAGTTCTAGCCCTACGAGAAGCATCTCTGCGGAGTTATTTCTTGAAATTCACTCAGTGTAGTAGAACTCCACCGAGTAAAGTTTGTCGGAATTACTCCCTTCTAAACTCTTGAGAAATTATAAGTTTTCGACCGAGTTAAACAGAGTTGAATTATAGTTAATTGTCACGTCCACCTTGGGCGGCATGACTGGCACCTAGTGCCCTACTAGGATCTGAACTAATCTAGCTAAGCCTGTGCACTCCTGATGCAGGATAACTTCTTAAATCAAGAAAACAACGGGCTATATCTTGGTTGTAAACACAGCCCCCGGTCGACGAGGCCTTATAGCCACCTGTAAAAGAAAACAGCTAACCAGAAACAGGTAATAACAGGGAATCCTATGCAGGCCAACAAGGCAACCATGATGTCAAGTTATGGCTGAGACATAAATCATGCAACTATGACTATTCTATAGCCGACGAGGCCACTATACGACAACTAATCAAGGCCTCACATGTTACACCCTGTAAAAGTTAATGATTAGTAAGTGTACACGTGTATTTGCGAAGAGTAAGAAGAGCTTGACGCGTGTGAAAAAAAGTCTCGGAAGCAGGTTCGGGCGAGACTAGGCCGCAAGGGCCAGCGCGATGCACCAGCCAGTAGGCACTGGGCAACGCAGCGCGCCAGGCTTGCTGCTTCAATGGGAGGCGCAGCGCACCAAGTTGGCAGCCTCAATGGGAGACGCGGCGCGCCAGGTTGGCAGCCTCAATGGGAGGCGTGGCGCGGCAAGGAGTGTGGCGCTTTGGGAGGGTCAGGGCGCCCCCCCTGCCACCGACCTCACTTATATATATATAGCCCCTCTTCAATTGTAATTCATTTTCCACATTTGCTTTTGGCCAGAGAGAGTAATAAATGAGGTTTTTAATGGTTTTTCATTTGATTACGCTACCAAATGCCGTCTAAATTCAAATTAACTTTTGGTATCGAAGTTTAAGCCAAAAGGGAGAATTTCTATGGAGTTATTTTCGTGAAATTCGCTCGGCGAATCGTAACTGTCAAGAAAAAGTTGTCAGAATTGCTCCAAACTAATTTATATATGATCACAGGCTTCAAGTAAGCATTTATCCCTTCTGAACTCTCAGGAAATAGTACGTTTTTGGCCATGTTTCATTAAGTTGAAGTATAGCCAATATTGGTAGTAAAAGTTATTGTTTTACACCAAATTTGGTATTGAAATTCATCTCTTTCTCCCAGTATAATGGTTACAGCTAAAGAGAGTTGGCGAATACAAGTTGAAACTCATCGGTTATTCAGGAAACGACAATCCAGGTATGTAAGGCTTAACCTTCAGTAAGTATTCTCGTTGTACAGTGATACTACTTAGGTTCTTGAATGGGAATGACGGTTCCATATGGTGTAAGTAATTGCTATCAGTAGATTGTGGTTAGATATGTTATGGACAACTGTAGTTGGTAGACTATATATATGTTGTGATTAGCTGCTATAAACGTATATAGCTTATACCGTAGTGTCCCTTGTCGGGAAAGAACATATTAAGGGTAGTACGTGCTAGAAGTGTCACAGAAACTCTTCCATCCCCTAGTTTGTTGTATTAGTAGAGTTGTATGTTTTGTTGTCAGGCCTAGACATCAGAAGCTTGTGGATAGTATTGGACCTGAGTTAGTAAGTTGAACAACATAGGTGTAACTAGGCGACAGAACTACTAGTTTGGCTCCTGGGTTACTAGGAAAGCATGCCCAGAAGCCGTTGGCGTATCTCTACGCCCAAGGGCTAGAAATTTAGATAGGAAGGCCATGTTTTGGAATCAGCAGCCTAGGGTTGTCTAGTGAACTGAGTGACAGTCTACCACCCTATTAGCTATTATCAATGATTGTCAGTCCTAGTTGACTTAGCACTTATCACATAGGTCGCCCAAGAAGCCAGCCCAATCATCCAGGTCAAATAGACCTGTGGGTACCCTAAGGAAGGCGACCTTATCAATAGTTAGAGGCCGGGCCAGCACCCTAGCCAGTTCTTATAAGGTACTCAGGTACAGATTGCCAGGAATGGTTAAGTCTATATAAAGTTGTCTATAAGGTTAAGAATCACCAAGAAAAGTAATATAAGATCCGAGTAGACCAAGATAAGGTATAAGTGACTAGTAGTATCATGTTAGTAAAGTACTCATAGGCTAAGAATGTGAGTAATATTCCTGTGAAGGATTAGGGGCCGATCGTGCAAAAGCATGTTCGGCCAGCACCAGCCCTACAGTTGTTCTAAGCAGAGGAACTAAGTAGTTAGCCATTCACGACCCCGCAGTTATTTATGAGTTATAGTTGTCCGAGCAGGACATTTACAGTTATGTTAGACCACTCCGGATCTCGCCCTATCCAGTCTAAGACCATTAGATATCATGATCACTATTAGGATCCTCTTATCAAATACAGGTGCACGGTGTGCCTGCTAGCAGCCTTACAGACCATCCTAGGGGACGAGCAGCGGTGGCGTTAGGCCCAGAAGGCTAATTATGCCTTTTGAGTGGCTAGATTCACATGTTAGTATAGCACCTTGGTTTGGGTTTCCCTCACTTAAGAGCCTTCCATAACCACCCCAGGGTTACTAGTTGTGTCGACGCCCGCCAGGGGCGAGATGATGTCGCTCCAGAGAGCGACATACCATCCGCGAGGGATGAAGATGGGGTCCCAGGTACTCATACAGTCCATTCCATGGATGGACTATTTTTATGCCGATCGGCATAACACCATACCCTCTATCGAGTCTGGTGCCTGGGGTGCAGATATTAAATATCAGGAGTTCGCCAGACTCAAACACAGCAATAGTACAGGGGTCGAGCAGGCTTAGTTGTAGACCCAGGGGACCAGTAGTTTGGCTATAGTACCGGTAGATTCATAGAAACCTGGTTAGGAGCATATAGATTGAAGTGCACTCACTAGGACTTATAGGGGCCCGGGTGGGTTATTCTATGCTAGTTGTACCTTCCAGGCTTATGGGGGGCAGGTTAGGTTCTTGTTTGCATTCTTGTCTGCTAACTATAAATTATGAATATATGATTATGCGGTCATCGCTCATGTATGTGTAGTGTTGCTAGATGCAGATTACGAATAAGCCAGCTTATAGGTTAATCTTTCTGCCTCTCCTTTCTACTTACTTTCAGTATTTCACAGCTTTCACTCTGCCTATTTGCTACCTTACATATTTGGTACATATTTTACTGACACCCAAATATGGGATGCTGCATTACTTGCTTGCAGGTTTAGACAGAAAAGGTTCAGGATCTTCAGTAGCAGTTTTTTAGAGTCCGCAGTTGGGTCAGCTCCTTTCATTCGGAGTTGCCAAGTTGTACAGATTTCTATATTTCAGATATATAGCATTTTTGGTAGGTTGAGGCACTATCCCAACTACTATTTGTATTCTTAGAGCTTGCAGACAACGGTCGTCAGTCAGTCAGTTATATGTTGGCCGTGTTGGGCCTTAATCAGTTATGCTTCATGTGTTGGCCATGTGGGGCCTAGTAATGTAGCTCGTCTTTATTTTTGTTATAACTAGATAGCATGGTGGCCTTGTCAGCCCACATAGGATCCCTTCTGTTTCCTGTTGTTGGTTAGCTATTTTCATTTACAGGTGGCTATATGGCCTTGTCGACCAGAGGTTGTATTTATGGCCGAGATATAACCCGTTGTTTTCTTGAATTGAGTCGCAGGTTGGCACCGGATGTTCATAAGCCCAGTCAGGTCACTCAATCCCAGTATGGCACTAGATTCCAGTCATTCCTCCCAAGGTGGGGCATGACATCACACGGCTGCCACATGAAATAAAATATATTGGGCCCCACACGACCAACAACAAGCTAACCATAGGAAACCTGAAATAATCCGCAAGCCTCTAAGAATGATATAGTGGTCGGGACAGGGCCCTGGCCTACCCAAAAATTGTATAATCAAAAGAAATAAACCTTCTATCTACAAGCTCCGAAGGAAATGAGCTGACTGTTCTGACAACCCTGGTTGAAGGCTAAGAAGGACCTGCTCCTCGTCTGTCCAAACCTGCAGGCAAGCAATGCAGCGCCCCAGGAAGGGCATCAGTACAATATGTACCGAATATGCAAGGAAATAATTGTAAATAACTGAATAAAAGAAAGGAAACTGAGAATAACTGGAAGGAAAGGGTAAATATAATACCTGTATAGCTGAACTTCCTACTATCTAACTTATCAGTAACTAATGCAAACAAGAACCTTACCTGGCCCCCATAAGCCGGAAGATACAACCAGCATAAAATAACCCACCTAGGGCCCCCATAAGCCCTGGTGAGTACTCCTCAATCTATATACCCTTAGCAAGGTCACACTGGGTAACTAATAACTATAGCCGTCCTACCAGTCCCCTGGGTCTGCAACTGATCCCGCTAGGCCCCTGACTGTAGCTGTGTCTGAGTCTGGTGGACTCCTGATATCTGCACCCTGGGCACCAGGCTCGACGGGGGTGTGGTGCCGATACGGCATATATAGTCCAGCCATGGAATGGACTGTATGAGGAACTGGGACCCCATCTTCGTCCCTTGCGGACGGCATACCGCTTCTTGGAGCGATGTCATCTCGCCCCTGGCAGGCGTCGACACAGCTAGTAACCCTGGGTTGGTCATGGAAGGCTACACAGGGTGTAGTCAATCCCAAACTAAACATAGAATACTCGTCTCAGCTAATAACAACCACTAATAAGTAAGTAAGGGAGAAATACTTACTGAAAGCCTGTGATCATATAGAAATTAGTTTGGAGCAATTTCGACAACTTCAGCTCGTCGGAGTTACGATTCGTCGGGCGAATTTTGCAAAAATAACTCCGTAGTAATGCTCCCTGTAGCCTTAAACTTCTATACCCGAAGTCAATTTGAAGTTGGATGGCGTTTCATAGTGTAAACGGATGAAAATCTACTAGTTTCCTCGGCTTCCCTTCTTCCTGGCCGTATAACTTATGGAAAATGAAATAACATAACACAAGGGGCCTATATATACTTGTTTGGGTGGTGGCAGGGGGGCTCCGCCCGCCCACCAAGGAGCCAACTTTGCCCTGTGTCGCACCTCTTAACGGGCCGAGGGGGCTGGCGCGTACGCTGCCCAAGGCGTCAGTGTGTCGGCGCGTCGCGCTGGCCCTTGCGGCTTGACCTCGCTCGACCCAACTTGCGAGGCTTTTCTACACGCATCATACTCTATTTATTCACCTTAAATCCACGCATATGTTTACTAATTGTTAATATTTACGGGGTCTAACATCCTCCCCCCCCCCCCCCAAGGAACATTCATCCTCGAATGTTTACTTTGATTCACAGGAGTTTAACTCTTTTAGGACTATTATTCTGTTAAAATTTCGACAGTGTCTCCCCTGTAATATGGACTATTCAAAAATATTTAAATACAGAAAATTCCAATGTAGTTATCTTATATGACGCCACAACAACCCTTTCATCACCAGAATTGTAGTCAACTGAACAATAGATGTAACATGAAGCATAAAACAACAACTAAATCAACATTTTTTTTACCTTAACAGACTAAGCCTAGAAAAAATGAGGGTATCTAGATTTCTTGTCCTCCTCATCTTCCCAAGTCGTTTCTTCTCTATTCTCGTTTCTCCATAATACTTAATAGAGGCAACATCCTTAGTCCTTAACCTACGGACCTGCCGATCTAATATGGCTACTGGAATCTCTTCATAGGCAAACTCCTCAGTAATATGGACATCCTCTATTGGAACAACTCGAGACAGATCCCCTACACACTTCCTTAACATTGATACATGAAAGACTGGGTGAACAGTTTCCAATTCTGAAGGTAGCTCTATCTCATATGCTACCTGGCCTATTCTCCGAAGAATCTGATACGGGCCAATAAACCTGGGGCTAAGCTTGCACTTTTTTCCGAACCTCATCATGCCCTTCATTGGTGAGACTTTTAAGAATACCCAGTCACATACATTGAATTCCAAGCTCCTATGCCATACATCCGCATAAGATTTCTAGTGGCTCTGAGCTGTCAGCAGGCGTTCTCTGATAAGCTTCACCTTCTCTTCTGACTGATGGATTATATCTGGTCTAATTAACCTTGATTCTCCAACCTCGAACCAACCAACTGGGGACCTGCATTTCCACCCATACAAGGCCTCATAAGGTGCCATCTGGATTGTTGAATGATAACTATTGTTATAAGCAAATTCAATAAGGGTTAAATGCTAATCCAGCTGCCCCCGAAGTATAGCGCGCACGCCCATAACATATCCTCGAGCATATGAATTGTACGTTCTTCCTGTCCGTCTGTTTGAAAATGGAAGGTTGTACTCAGGTTAACCTGTGTCCCCAGGCCTTTCTGAAAGGACTGCTAGAATTTAGCTGTAAACTATACTCCTCTATCAGAAATGATGATACTGGAACACCATGAAATCAAACTATCTCTATGATATATAAATCAGCATAGTCCTCGGCTGAGAAGGTAGCTCTGACTGGCAGAAAATGAGCTGACTTCATCAATCTTCCGAAAATGTTACACCCCGTAAATTCTCGATGTGTATATGGCCTATTCGCATGTTGGTTAAGAGTTTTGAATGCCATACATGCTAGTAAAAGGCCCAGGGAAAGACCGGATAAGTGACACGTCGAATCATCGCGAGAGGAGCCGGGGCAGAGCCCCTCCGCGATGGCAGCGTGCCATGGAGGGAGGGCCTCTGTGATGGCGTCGTGTCACGGAGGCCCTGTCCAGGCCCAAGTATAAAAGCCCCCAACTTCAGTTTTAATGATAAAATTATTATAATTTCCAGAGAAAACGAGGGAAAACAGGGAGGAACGAAGATTACTTAACAATATTCGTCCGATTACGCCGTCAAACGCAGTCCAAACTCAAATTAACTCCAGATACCAAGGTATTAAGCAGCAAGGAGCATTCCTACGGGTTTAGTTTTGTGAAATTCGGACGGCGAATCGTCGTGCTACCGAGCTAAGGTAAGTGGAATTGCTCCAAATTAGTGTCAACATACTCCTAGCCCTAAAGTGAGTATTTCTCCCTTCTGGACT
>JACEIK010009057.1:4963-55697 GCA_018107945.1 Datura stramonium
CTATGACCATCAAACCATACATCAAACTATATTATTTAAATTAATTTAATTTATATTTATTAGTAGCATATTAAATTTTATGTGTGTTTAACAATATTTTTTGATGAAACAATATTGATTTTACATGACATCTGTTCGACTAATATGCATTCCTTTTGATGATATCTTCATTATTTTCAAATTCTGAGTTCGTCTCTGCTCCCGCATCTTGTTTTTATCTTTGTGTTTCTGTGTTTAGTGGGTCCTCCTCCTTTTCTTTACAACATTTAAGCAAAAACTAAACAAAGTAAAGCTTAACTAACGTAATCTGTAAATTTATATACTACTCTTTTCATTTTAAAATAAATGGTGCTTTTAGCTCATGTATTATTTATTTCACCTTCTATTTTGTATAAAATAATACATATATTTCATCATAGCTTATACATATATTAGTTATGTAGATTTCTAAGTTACAAATCAAATATCATATTAATTTTATACATGGATAACTTACCTCCTAACTAACTAACAAACATGGTATTATTTATGCATAATTTAATTAATACATGCATAACTTATATCTAAATCGGCTACCAAACAACCCCTTATTGTACACAATGTATAAATCTTGTATAAAAAATATATAATAGTATATAAGAGAAACATACACACTTTTAGATTATTATAAATTATATAAACTTATACAAATAATTGTATATGAACTTTAATTACAAAACTCCATTTGAAATAGGTTAAATTTTTTTTAAAAAGGTTTTTTTTGTTTTTTTAAAAATTTCAATTTAATTCAGCTAAAAATGCTATGTAAATACTTTTTATAGTAATGTATCTGTAAAAATTTATATATATATTTTAAAAACTATATAAAATTTATAAATATCTAAAATTTGACTATAAAAATGATAAAAGGAAAAAAGGGCAATAGTAGAATGAAGAAGAAGAAATAAGCAATAGAAGAAAAGAAAAAAAAGCAGCAGAAGAAGGGGAAAAAGTAGCAAAAGAAAAAAAGCTACAGAAAGAACAAGAAGCAGCAATAACTGCCAAAAAATAAATTAACCAAAAAAACTGATGACAGCTAAAGAAGAATTAAAATATGATTAAGCAGTTAATTATTTCCTCTAATAATTTTATAGTATAATTTTTCTTAAAATTAAGAATCTGTTCGAAAAGCTACCCTAATAGCGAAATTGGTGTAATTATTAGGATAGTAATTACACTTAATATATTAATTATGAAAATCTATTTATTTGTCATAATATGTAATTAGAGTATAATTATAAGCATATTATTTGATTTGCACAAGTGTAATTACCCTTGATTAAATTAAAATTTTAAAAAATAAAAGTTAATTATACAAAAGTTTAAACTAATATTTAAGAAATATGTGTCTTTATAAATAATATTAAATTATGTATTTAAGATACATAATGTATATATATGTATGTAAATGTATTGTGTGTATATATAAAAATAGAGAAATAAATATAAACTAATATTAACTTCAATAATATAAATTTAATCACACATGCTCTCAAAATTTCCTCAAATAATTAATATAGGTATAAAATTATATTAAAATTTTTTATTTTTTTTGTATTTTTAAATTGTTTAAAAGAAAAATATGTAATTTTCCCACAAAAGGTATAAAATTATTGAAATATTTGACAAAAAATAATTTATCAATTCTAGCTAAAAAATGAATGGAATGCAATGTGAAATAATAAGCCAATACTACTAAAACAAATTAATTAGTACTGAAAAAATAACATAAATTCAGAATTAAGAAAAAAGTTAACATAGTACTCTTATGTCAAATTCCAACATAATTTAAAATAAGTTGTAATATAATCGAAGTAAATATAATTCAAAGTATAAGTCTATAACATCATTCAACAATGAAATTATACTTTAGTTAAAAAATTAGAATAATAATACATTTATGTTAAATGAAGAAAATAATAAAAAAGCAATCATGGAATGACAAAGTAGAAAAAAAATTGTAAAAATGAGGAAAAGAAAGGAATGAAAAGATATATAATGTAAGTAAAAAAACTAAAAAATTTAAAAAGACATTAAAATAATAGAAATTAAAAAATAAATTAAAATAAAATAAAAGTTAAAAAAAATTAAAAAGTAATCTTGTAATAATTGCCTGCAATTTTCATCTCTCCTCTGAGATTTGAAGAGTGTAATTACTTTCTCCCAATTACATCCAATTCCTTGCTAACCATATAATATCCGACCAAACAAATAGATCAAATTATTTAATTACATTCCAATTATATTTAAATCAAATTACCCGATTAACTTTCTAAACAAACCTAAGACTTTTTAGCTAAACATTAATTGAGTTTATTTTGGGAGTTGGACAGACACTAACAGAGATATTTACCATAGATTGAGATTGTTGGTTGTTGTTAGAATTCTTTGAAGCTACGAACCTAAGATATACCAAGGCTTAAGGTTTTCTTCCATTTTTATCTAGAATGTGTTTGATAAAAATACTTATTAAATAGTTAAGGTTTTAGTGTTCAATTGGGTAACCAAACATACATTATGCGAACTTTTGGACAGAAGCACGTTAGGCAAGATTGGCTCTCAAAATTGCATTTTAGCGAAAGCTACATGTATATGTCAGAGGCAATGAAACAACGGAGGGCCAAGCACCCACCAACCCGATTATGCAATCGTCACTCCTTAGAATAGGATTCCACAAAAACTCTCACTGTGTTAACTTTTTGGAAGCTTCCACCTTCAGGGTTCCGGTCAATTCCTGAGAATGATGTAAGTAGCTTGGAAGAGGAGAGTCTTTGCCGAGGACTACTAATGAGGAGGAGAGCTATGTAACAATTACAATTTTTAGATACTAGGAAGGTTCTCTTCCTACAGTAATGAATGGCCAAAGGAATCGAAATGAGGATAAAAACCTTTCATTCGTTCCCCTGATTATAAAGGATGGTGTGGTGACTGTCACCATTGAGGAAAAGGGATATTCACCACATTAAAGAATGGGAGACAACATTAGGAGTATGTTGTTGGAGATGTCCCATATAGAAGCGGATGAAGACATATGTATGAGGTATGAAGTTTTGTTCTTAAACCCCGTCATATTCCATGATAGAGGTTATTATATTTTTATGTTTCAGAGCATGAAAGAGAAAGAGATGGTACTTAACTTTGGCCCATTCTATGACTATAATTGACCACTCATACTCAAACAATAGGAGTTGAACTTTGATTTCTAGAAGGATGTATTGAGTGTGATTTGTCTGGGTCAAATTTTCGGGTCTGTCCCTACAATGGAGATGTTAAGTCGATAGAAGCGTTGAGCCAAGGTAGCAAGTGCAATGGGATGACCATTGTTCGCGATAATTTTACAGCTTATATAGATAAGATTTCTTATGCTCAATTTATCGTGAGGTTGATGTGGCACAACCTCTTTTTGAGTCGTGCAAATTGTTTCCATCGGGGCACGGACACGGAGAGATGGTGGAATATGATTAAGAGATGAAAGTTCTGTAATGATTTTCTTGTATGTGGACATAAAATTGAAGACTGTTGGTATAAGAAAGAGGTGGAGATTCGTCAAGCAGTAAAAATGTAACAGGACCACAGAGGAAACAAAAAACATTCAGAAAAGTATGGGTGGCTAAAGCTATTGGTATAAGGCAGACTAATGAAGAGTGCCTTAGGAATCCCGCGAATATTAATCAACTTTCTTCGAATTGAGCGTGACTGATAAGAGGTTGATGATGAGAAGTACTTGATATTGTGCTCCATCAATAAGTTGCTGAATGCTCGAAGATTGCGATGGTGATACTTGCTGGATGAGCTTGATATGTGAAAAGTCCCCTTTGTAGAGGGCCCGGTGCAATAATAGTCTTTGGCAACTTAATGCCATTGCACCCACCATGATCATCTCCACCTGGAACAAAAGCGGAGTGCCAACAGACCCACAAACAGAAGGAGGTTAGACTCTTTCTTGCTAAATATAAAATTGAAGTATTTGGTTGTTTGAAAACAAAAGAGTGAGGACAAGGCGTGCAAGGTAATTCCAAAAAATGGCAAAAGATTGGAATGCTTGTTCTTATTGTAATATAATGCCTACAATGGGAGGATTGCTGCTTTGGAGAACTCATTTGAACCTAACCATTATAGACATTAAGGAACAATTTATACTACTTAGTAAAGATACATTGTACAATCTGCCATTTATCTTTTATTGTGTATGCTAGAGAAATGAAATCGGGGATAAGGAAGTGTGATGGAACGAACTTTTCAGATGGAGTTTGTTATACCCAGCCCAAAGATCAGACACGAAAGTTAAAACAAAGAAGATTTGAAATCGCTTTGAGCATCGGGACGGGTCGTGAGGTGACCCATGAGAGAAACCAAGAGTCGTGATGTGACTCGTGCACAGGCAAGTGATGAAGTTGAAAATTTGAGAAAATGGGGATCCCACGGATGTGACCACGACTCGTGGTGAGACCCCATGAGCCGTTAGGTCAGTCGTGGGGTGGAGTGAGTAAGAATAGAAAGAAAGAGAGACAATGTGCTTGACGGGAGGTCCCATAAGTCGTGGTCAACCACCACAATTCGTGGGGAGGGTTGTGGTCAGCTAACTGGAGAATTTTTGGTATTGGCGGTGTACATCATGAGTGGTGACCACGAGTCGTGGTCACCCATTGTGGTCGTGAGTCTTCCTTTATGAGCAGGGCGATGGCAGTGTACTTCACGGATCTAAGCATGAGTTGTGGCCATAGAGAGGTTGTTTAGGTCCCTCATTGGGACCATCTGACGATTATTTTCTGATAATTTAGTAAGGACTTTTCATAATTCATAATATCTTAAGGCCTAAACTATATGCGTTTTGAGTTATGAATGATGACTTTTAAATAGGTTAGGATTCATTTTAGGACATTTACATTCATGCATACAAGGTAGAAGGTGAGAGAGGGTGATCAATCCTAGTATTCCTCAACTCCTCTTCAATTTCTTCTTGGGTTATCAAAGAAGTGTAAGAATCAACTACTAACAGGTATGTAGGGTTATGAATGAGTGATTCCTTTCACACCCATGCCCAATACCTTTCTAAATCATGAATGTTCTATGTATAATCTATGGTGTTTTAACCTAATGCATGAAGTTCCTAATCCTTCACATAGGTATGAATTTAAATATGTTCTACCATTGAATTATGAAGCATGGACAAGTTTTATAATGTTTTCAATTAAAAATCATGTTTCTAGCTTTATGAATTAAAAAACCCATTGATAAAAAGTTCATGAAATATGAGATTTGTGATGAATGTATGATGATGATGAGATATTATGATGAAAAACATATTTTCAAGCTACCCATGTTTATAATTATATTTTCAATATGAATTGAGTAATTTCAAGTATGATAAGCTTTGGATAATGCCCACATGTTCAAAGTATGATTTATGATTTCTCAAATTAAGCTTAGCGCATGGTTTTAGAGAAGACTCCCAATTATCTTTCATCTTGTGGTATGTGATCTTGGGCATAATTGCATGCAAGTGCTACTATAACTCAATTTAGTCTTTTTATCTCTTATTTATATACATTCTCATGTAATTTTATGTAAATGTGAATATATACACTAACCAACATGATTAGTTCTTGTTTTTGTAGAGTTTACAATGAATTTGAAGAACTAATCCATGAGTTGGTGAAGTGGAGGCATGGAATCAGAAGTAAAACGCGAACGTCGGCAAGGAGGGTGCGCAAAACAGCCCCACTGCTTGGCGTTGGCAACGTGCCTGGCGAGGCGGGGGGCGCTCGACAAGAGCCGTGACACGCCACCTAACGTGCTTTGCACAAGCGGCGTGACACGCTTTCAACGCGGACGCTTCTGCTTGGTGACTGTTTTTCTTTCCAGTGTGCCTGCATGATGCCTCTAGTCACGAGGCATATTGGCGCGATAACCTCGTGACACGGAGCTATTCCATGTCGAGCATAATTTATACATCTCTCATTTACTATAAATAGGTCCCTTAGCTCCTAAATTCATTTTGTCACGATTTTATTATGAAAAACCACCTAGGAGTGAAGGGAGAAGTGGGAGAACTCACCTAGGGTTCATCAATTCATCTTCTCTTCTACCAATTCTTGTAAGTATGTTACTTTAACAATGTTTCTTGTAATTTTACGAACTTGAGTGGCTAGAACCCTTCCTCTAGGAGTCGAAGCCATGAGTTATGATTGTGTTTTTACAAATTTGGTTTTGGAATTAGGGTGTGATTGTTGTTTTGTCTTGCATTCTTAATTATGATTGTTTTTATGATTGATCACCATGAAAACACACACGTTAAGAATAGGTAAATGCTTGAGAAAGCAAACCTAGGAAAGAACATAAGAATGTAGGAAGCAAGTTCTTGTCTTTTGATAAGATTTGTGGTTAGGATAGAATATACCTAATTTACCTTGCTTGGTTGATAAAATGGGAAGATAGAAAAACACCAACTTAGAATCGTACTCCACCACTTGTAGGAGTAGTTGTGAGCTAAGTTTTGTTAAATGGTTCGAGATGCAGTACCCAAATCAGAGCATAAACCCATAAACCACATCCACATAGTGATTGCCCACAAACTAGAAATAACATCACTCAACTCAACGATGTAGTAGTGAGGCTGGTTTGTCGTGTTTAGAGTTCGGAAGACCATGAACATGCAATTTTAATATATTAATTGAAAATTGATAGTTTCATACTTAACCGTACAAATCGTAGTACATGATTATCCGGCTTTTAACTCTGAATTTGCTCCTTGAATGAATTCAAGAGTATTTCGTTGACCCCATCTAGACTTAATTAAATTTCTCAAAAAATATATAATCAACACTCGCAGCATTTGATATCACACTTGAACTTGATAATTAGGCTGGGTGGTCTAGTCCACATCCAAGGTTGACATCGCTCTTAAAAGGGCCCTGCTGTGCCTGTACGACTCGTACACTTGCAGGCACATCAAGTTTTTGGCGCCGTTGCCAGGGGACTCGACGAAGTTTAGTGAATTTGTCTATTTTTCGTGTGATTTTAAATTTCCTTAAGTGTTGAGAAACGTTTTCTTAGTCGACTTTTGCAGGTGAAAGGTTGTCTTGCCGAGCTGGCTAAGAATAGAGAGCTTGTGGAACCGTTGCTTGAACTTGAACGTCAAATCCATTTGCGAAGGAGAGTAGCTTTTGAGCAAAAGCTGATATGACTTCAAGAAAGAGTACACAACAACCACCCGCAAGACAAGCACAATTGTCACAGAAGCAATGGCAGCCGAACCCGGTTCGCAGAAGTGGCAATCCCAAGCGACTAATGTGAACTCTGGTATCCGTAAGCCGGAGCCTGGAGGGAACTTTAAATTGATGAAGCAGCATAGTGCGAACATTGCATTCTAGTGGTCAATTCCTTTGGGATGGCACGCGAGACATAACAACACTTACAAAACTTTTTAGAGATTAGTTACACTTTCGTCCCCACCAGATGTCAGACTATGTCCGACACCCTCTTCCCATTTCATTGTTGGGAGAGGCAAACTCTATAACTTCGTGCAATGATTTGGCAAAGAAGTTCCTTATCAATTTTCCCTTCGGGCAAGGCGCAAAATTGAGAAGTGAGATACGGGTTCAGCGAGCCTTATGAGAATTTATATTTGGCTTGGGGAAGATTCAAGTCATTATTGAGACGTCCACATCACCAACAATCAAATGAAATTTTTGGTTCATACCTTTGTAGAAAGTCTAGACCCACACACGAAAATTTTACTAGACTCTGCATCGGGTGGGCAAGCCTTAGAGAAGACTTATGATGAGCGTACCACGGCTGACAGACCAAATTGCAGGAAATCTAGAGTGGCACGGTGAATAATCAAGAGGGCGGGGAAAGAGAGAAGAGGTTGATAGAGTGAGGGATGAATGCCTTGGCAGCTTGCAGTTAGCTTCATTCCAACATCGGATGATGACTCAGTTCAATAGCGAGTATGAACCCTTGAAACGAGGGAGTCGAGTTAATGTAGTTATTAGCTCCGAGTTGTGTGAAATTTGTGAAATAATGAGCACAATAGAATATCTTATGGAGCCAATCCAAAATCGAGTCAATTTGTTTGGAATGTGCGGAAGACAATCAAAATTTTGGGAACAACTACAGCAAAAATTGGCGGGGCCACCCCAATTTTTCTTAGGGTGAAATCAAAAGCAAAGTTATCGGCAACCTCAACCCGAAGAGTATCGGCATAATAGGCAGAATGATGTCCAGGTGAGCAGCAATGATGAGAAGCATTGCAGAAAATCCTTGGAACCCAGACTCGGTTGCTTGAAAATCAAGCAGGGGATGGCATGGGCTTGAAGAATCAGCAGTGGCCACACAATCTAGAAACGAGATGGAGTCGAGATAGCATTTGCTTGAAAACATGAGACCACTTGAGGAGGACTACCAAGTGACACAGATCCTAACACCCAGCAGGTCAGCACCATCAGTCACAGGGAGCGGCAAGCAATTATGCAATGCTAAAGAGAAAGAAAGGAGGTGCGGCGAGTTGGTTGGAGACTAGGACCATCCATGACAAGGAGAAAATCGTCTTTGGCCAAAAAAATGCACAATCTTCATTGCAACCAGCACAAAGACCACCACCACCATTCCCGCAGAGATTCAGAAAGAGCAAGGAGGAATGCTTTAGGATTCTTTGAGATTGCAAAGAACTTCACATAAGTACCTCTTATTGATGTTTTGCGAGTACCAGTAATTATGCTAAATACTTGAAGATGTGATGGCGAACAAAAGTCGAATTTGGTGTATGTCCAGACGGTAGCACTGACTGAGGAGTGCGATCACAGGGTATTGAGCAAAATTCTAAAAGCTCAAGACCCAGGGGTTCTCCCTCCCCATAAAAATTGGTAAGGCGAGGTACTTCCGACTTTGTGTGATCTAGGGCGGCGGTTAATCTGGCCACTATCTTTATTTAACACCCTGGGGTTGGAAAACTGAGGCTAACAAGGTTGATACCGCAGCTAGCGGATAAATCGCGAGTGGCACCTGATGAATAACTAAGAGGACCTTCTCATCAAAGTGAGTAAGTTTATTATACACCGCTGAATTTTATTATCTTAGATTTTCATGTTGAGACCCGGTACCCTTAATCTTAGGACGGCCATTCTTAGCCACCGGAGCGTTAGTGACTTAAGAGCAAGGACCCTGAAAATGCAGGTCGAGATGAAGAAGAACTCTATTCCAGAGTATACCAGAAATGAACTCATCCACCACACTACAAAAACCTTTGTAAGGTTAGTGTGTTGTGGGAGAGGATAAGTGTGGGTGGGGATTCCTGAGGTCCATGGACAAATGGAATGATAAATGTTCGGCCCGAGTCTGATAAAGGCTTCAGAGTGTGAAGTTGGAGGAAGAGAGGAGCAAAGTAGGCTGTTTCTAAAAATCAAAGAAAGGAGATGGTTTCTCGAGCGAGGGCAGGTATGAGATATCTTGAAAAGAATAGTCCACGTCGTGCCGTAGGCGTAAAATAAGAGCGCTACTTGGGAAACAGCAAGGAAGTAACAGTACAATTTTTATTTTTAGTTTGTGACGATTTGATTTATTTTCATCTTGTTTTTGGTAGAAGGTGCTTGAGAGATGGAGAGGAAATCGAGTACCGTGCAAGGAGAAGCTACGAAGCATGAAAGAGGACAAATTATTGGGGTCAAAGCCCACATGTTCAAAGAAATAAAAACTTATGCTGTTAGCTAGGCCTATAGGCCTCAGGGAGCATTTCTCACCCTTTTGAATTTAGTTAGATTCTTTGAGGCCAAAGCATGATTTAAGTGTGGGAGTGAGGAAACGAAAAATTTTGTGCTTAATGATTTTGGTGAATGTAATCTTTGTGAGAAATATTTGAAATTTTTTGTGAGTCAGCATGACTTCATCACCGTTGGTTTTTTTTTGATTCTTTTCCCGATGGGGTCTTTGAACCGAAGAATAAAATTTTTTTGTGTCTGTATATAGTGTTTCTAGTCATAGTTAGGGGTACATTTAGATGATGGATGGATGGCGATCCTGTTGAGAAAATTAGTCAAACAGTTTTTGTTTGTGAACCCGTAGCTAAGTGATGGCTTGATGTTCTTGTTATGTGCTATACATGATTGTAAGATACAAGTGTGGTTAGTGTTGAAGCATGTAAGAAGCGTATAAATTTGTTTGAGACACTTAGGCTCTTGAATTTGACTCGATGTGATTGAAGCTTAATTTTTGAATTCTTGTGATCAGGTAGGCAGAGTCTGCTGAATGTCTTGGAGTGAGCATGTGCTGAGAGTGTAAAAGTTTTCGAATATTCCATGCTATTGTGAGTCATCTACCAGATCTTTCCTGGTGTGTATATAAAAGTAAATGAAGGATGTAGAGTGCTTAGGAGATGATTTGAAGCATTTCTTGAATGAGCCAAATTGTTAATCATAGCCCCTTTCCCCTACCTTGAATATTGGAATCTAGTTAGCCCCATTGAGCCTTAAGCCTATTCTTTGATAGCTACAACATAGGGCTTATTCCTTTTCTTTCAATAGCCTTAAAATTTGATCCAAAACTCTAAGCACTTAGTGAAAAATTTTCAAGAAGTGAAGGAGTGAGAAGCATGGAAAAAGAAGGAAAAGTAAGAAGTTGTGAAAGTTGAGAAAAGGACACAGGTGCACTTGTGTGAAAATGGTTGATTATTAGTAGGGAGTAAGAAAATAGATGAATGAAAAATTTGTTTATTACTTCTTATTTATAAGTGAGTGTACAAAGAAATGGGAACAAGAAAAGAGAAAATTCAAGAGTGAAAAGAATGAGGAGGAGTAAGAAAAGAGATGTCCTTAATAAAGGTTGAAACGTATTAAAAGCGCTTAGGGAAGATAATCACTATTACTGGCCAGAATAGTACCTACCCGTACTTGAGCTTACATTACAAGCCAATAAGTCCTACTTGATCTTACGTTCAAACATCTTAAATTAGGGAATAAAACACTAAGGGCAAGTTTATGATATTTAACACTACATGATATGAATTCTTTGAGAGAGAGAGCGTAATTTAATTCATATACCCATATATGTTGTGATTTGAAAATTTTGTGAGTAAAAATGGGTAACTCTCTTGTGTTGTGAGGCACATGTTTAATGAGAATAACATTAATGTGATTTCTTGATCGGTTGATTTGCATAGTTTCCAAGATCGAGTTGATTCTTGAGTTAGAAGTCTTAGCGAGTTGTATATCCCATTTAATTGATTAAATCATGCATGCTCTACTTTTTAATTTGTTATCTTAAATAATCATTATAGCCGTAGCTTGAATTAACTTGCTAAATTAGTTATGTGTGATTCTTCATTTCATAGAGATGTAAAAGAGTTGTTCAAGGTGTTTGACTTTAAGTGTGGGGTTGTGATCTGGGCATAATTGCATGCCCAAAGTGCTGCACTATAACTCAATTTAGTCTTGTTTATCTCTTATTTATATACATTCTCATGTGATTTTATGCAAATGTGATCTGTATGCACTAACAACATGATTAGTTCTTGTTTTTGTAGGTTTACAATGAATTTGAAGAACTAATCCGCAGGTTGATCTTGAAATTAGAGCATGAATGAAATGGCGAACGTAGGCAAGGAGGTGGTACGAAACAGCCCACCTGCGCGTTGGCAACGTGCCACGGTAGCAGGTTGAGCGACAATAGCCGTGACACGCCACCTAACGCTTGTTTGCACAAGCTTAGCGGCCAGTAACCCTTCTGGACAACTTACGCGGAAACTGTTTTGCTTTCCAGTGTGCCTACGTGATGCCATCCGTGTCACGGGGAGGCATATTAACGATAACCTCCATGACACAGAGCTATTCCATACCAGGGATAATTTTATACATCTCTCATTTACTATATAGGTCCCTTAGCTCCTAAAATCATTTTTCGATTTTATTGAAAAACCACCTAGGTGAAGGGAGAAGTGGGAGAACTCACGTAGGGTTCATCAATTCATCTTCTCTTCTACCGATTCTTGTAAGTATGTTACTTTAACAATGTTTTCTTGCAATTTTATGAACTTGGTGGCTAGAACTTCCTCTAGGGTTGAAATACATGAGTTATAATTATCATTTTTACAAATTTGTTTGGAATTAAGTTATTGATTGTTGTTTTGTCTTGCAATCTTAATTATGATTGGTACATGATTGAGTCGCCCTTGAAAACACGTTAAAAACTTATACGTAAATGCTTGTCTAAAGCAAACTTAGGCAAGAACATAGGAGATATGAGAGCAAGTTCTTGTCTTTTGATAAGATTTGTGGTTAGGATAGGAATATGCCTAATTTACTATTGCTTTGGTTGATAAAATGGGAAGATGAAAGACATAGCAAGATGCCTTACCACTTGTAGGAGTAGTTGTGACTAAAGTTCGTAAATGATTGGAGGTACGAAGTTACCCAAATCAAGGCATAACCCATAAACCACATCCACATAGTGAATTGCCTAATTAGAAATGGCATCCTCGCTCACTTATTTGTAGTAACGAGCTAGTTTATCATTTTAGAGTTCGGAAGACCATGACATGCAATTTTAATTATGTGAGATGAAAATTGACTCAGTTTCATACTTAAACCATTTTGTAGTATCGCATGATTATAGAGCTTCTTTAGTTTCTCCTTGAATGAGTTCAGAATATTTCGTTGACCACATATAGACTTAATTAAATTTCAAAAAAATCTCTAATCAACACTCAGCATTTGATATCTTACTTGAACTTGATAATTAGCTGAATTGGTCTAGTCACTGTGGGGTTCGACATCCGGCTCTTAAAGGGCCTCTATATTACTTGTGACCCGTACACTTCACGGGCACATCGGTATAGTTTCAAGTTAAAGCTTCTCCATATGCATGATTTCATATTTGAGATATATTTTGATGATTTATCTTGTCAATTGATGATGTTGAGCTTCGTTAAATAATGGCGTAGAGCATGCATGTTTTTGGGAAGTCTGATCTAGAAGCAAAGCAGGTTAAGGGTCTGGAAATCCACCTTATGCCTGAAACTACGTGCCAACGTAGAGTTATCCTGTCTCTGTGCCGGGACCTCCCACACCAGGCTTATTACAAAGCCCACTTTAGCCCGCAATCAAATATGGCTCTGTGACGCCATCCACACTAATACTGAAGTGCTGGATGCTTTACCACTGAGTAAGCAATGTTTGGACCGTAGCTCACTTATTGGTATATGGTGAACAAATGTTGTTCCCTCAATTTCTTTTATTCTTATCATTTACTTGAAGATTTCTATCTATATATGTTCCTAAAATAGGTTTTGACTCAGTTTTACTTATAAATATCGAGATTTCATCTTTGAGTCAATCAATTCAGTTATGATGATATATTTATGTTATGATAGAGATCATGATATCAGCGAATACATGCAAGCTACTCTCAGTTACTTATTGTTATGTTCTTACATTACGCATGTCTTTAAGCCAATTTTACCGCCCAGCGGTTTCACTTTACCTTACATACTCGGTATATTCCACGTACTAACACGCCTCTATGTTGCTTATTGTTTCGCGATACGAGATCCGACTCTCGGCTAAGGCTCACAGTCATAGTGAGTCTTTTGAGATAGCATCGTACGTTGTTGGTGAGTCCTCAAATACGAGGACTAGACTATTAAATTTTTCTAATGTACTTCCAGGTTTCAGATTGTTGGAGTGGTTGGAGTCTTGTCCCATCAGCTCGTCATGTTTAGAGGCACCCGGACTTATGGTTGTATTCGCTTGATTATATGCCATTGATGTTATATTTAATCTAGATTTCCGTTATGAATATCTTGTTGATTCTTCTATTTATGATGAGTTAGATGCTTATTCCATGGGTCGACTTGGAGTCTCTTGGGCTCTTGTCCCTTGTTGCGATGGGCCTCCGTTTGGGTCATAAAAAACTTAGTAGAGCAATAGAGGTTTGGCAGATTGATAGGTGTTTCAAGTGGCATTAATTAGAAGTCTTTTTCATAGAGTGAGAAGGCACACCACACTTATAGCGAAGAGAGCTACAAGGCGTTTAGAAATGTTTCCTTCTTTCATGATCCATATAAATCGATGAAAAGTCTCCTTATCCTTCTAATTCGTGCTATTCGCGATTGCAGATCATTGCTCCTCGAGGAATGAATGATAGAAGGAATGGGAATGGAGAAGACCACGAGGATGGAAGCAGAGAATAGGCTGGCATTCCCTACCCAGTTGAGCACTAGGCAGCAGGAGCTGGTGCCCATCTTTGATTTCGGCGCTATTGGTCTTGCGAGCCTTGGCCCCTTTGGTCAATCAATAGGAATTGTACATGTTCCCACAAAATGGCAATACGGCGATGACTCAAGTCAAGATTTCTTGAGAATGAACCCTCCAGTTCTCTCAGGTCGAAAGTAGATGAGAACCCATGAGTTCATAGATGAGATTGTGAAGATAACCCAAGTCATGGAGGTGAATGGAGTGGAGTGCGCGGAGTTGACCTCATACCGGTTGAAAGGGTCATGCACATCTGGTTTTGCCAATGGAAAGATAACAGGATCGTCGGGGTAGGATCACTTGGGAGGAGTTCCATGTTGCATTCTTGAATCCGTTCTTCCCTCGAGAGATGAGAGATATGAAGAGCAGCTGAGTTCGTAAATGCGAAGTGGGGGAGAGTGACGGTACAAGAGTATGCTTTAAAGTTACTCGCTTGTCAAAGTATGCCCCAAAGTTAGTGGTTGATTAGAGGCGCGAGTGAACTGATTTTTTCATGGCGTGGCCGATTATTTAGACAAGATTGCTTAAGGACACTATGCTCCATCATGATATGGACTTCCTCGAGATAGTTTCATACGCCCCCGGCGAGATAGGTGGCACATCGAGAGGAAGGCACAAAGGCGGGACCAATAACCACAGATTCTCACAATCGAGGTAAGGTGGTAGGCGCCGATAGCAGACTCGTAGAGATCCTCAGCCCCAGCATCTTCAGCATTGAGTATTTCCATCCAGGCTAGGCACGATTAGATAGGGCGAGCATCGGGCTCACAGAGGTCAAAGTAGTAGACATGAGATTCTAGTATCCCAGCTTGTCCTAGGTGTGGCGGAAGTCCCTGCGGGTCAGTGTTTAGCAGGTACAGGTGCTTGTTTCAGGTTTGGGAAGCCCGGACACATGCTCAGAAGATTGACCAACAATGAGGAAAGATCATGATGGGGCTGAGGCCTAGCTTCTGGTTCCTTGACCGCATCACCCAACCCCTTGCCAAAATGCTCAGCACATCCAGGGGCATCTACTTGCACAGGTGAAATCCAGCGCCAGAAAAGATTCTATGCCTTAGCATCTTGCTAGGAGCAGGAGTCTCCCCGGATGTAGTCACTAGTATGTTACGAGTTTTCCATCTTGGCGTTTATACTTTGCTAGATCAAGGGGCTACCTTGTCTTTTGTGATACCTTATGTGGCCGGTATCTTCCGGAGTCAATCCCGAAGTATTGTCAGAACCCTTCTCAGTTTCTACTCAGTAAGTGATTCAGTTATAGCCAAACGAGGTATATAGAAGTTTGCCCAGTCTCAGTCCTTTAGAAAGTCACCTCACCCGATTTAGTAGAGTTAGCTATATTGGAATTTTGACGTTATCCTCGGTATGGATTGGCTATTTGCATGTTATGCTTCAGTTAATGGTAGAACCTGAACGGTAGAGTTCAGATTTTAAGTGAAGCTAGTCTTAGAATGGATGGGTAGTTCATCTGTTCCTGTAGGTCGTTTAATTCCTACCTTAAGGCCCGGAAAGATGGTTTCTAAGTGTTTTGTACCATCTAGATAGGTTTAAGGAGGTTGAATTCGATATCCCGACTATTCATTCAATTCCAGTGATGCGTGAGCAGTATCTAGAAGTACTTTCTAGATGATTTACAGGAATCCCTCCCAAACCGGAGATTGATTTTAGTATTGACCTTAACTAGACACGCAACTATATCTATTCCTCCCTACGAGTGCTCGGCCAGTGAAAAGTTTAAAAGCAGTTGAAGGATTTGTTATTTAAGGGTTTCATTAGACCGAGCAAGTCTACCATGGGGTGCACCAGTTCTCTTTGCCCGAAATAAAGATGGTCCTCTTCACATGTGTATTGACTATCGATAACTGAATTCGAAGTCACCATCAATAGCAGTACCTTTACCCAAGATTGATGATTTATTTGACCTTCAGGGTGTCGAGTGTTTCTCAAAGATAGATCTCAGATTCAGGTACTATCAGCTTAGAGTTTGGGAAAGTGATATCCCGAAGACAACCTTTAGGGCGTTATGGTCTTTATGAGTTTGTTGTTATGTATTTTGGACTAATGAATTCTCCTGCGACTTTTATGGACTTGATGAACAGAATTGTTCAAGCCGTACCTGGACATGTTCGTGATTGTGTTTGTGTTGACATCCTTATATACTCTCGGAGCAAGGAGAGGAGCGTCTTTGCTCATTTGAGAGCGAATCTTTGCAGACTCTCAGAGATCGTCAATTATATGCTAAATTACGCAAGTGCGAGTTTGGTTGAACTCCGTAGCGTTTTGGGCCATGTGGTATCAAGCGAAGGCATAATGAGTGGACTCTAAAAAAAATAGAGGCAGTGAAAAGAATTTCCTAGACAGTGAACCCTTGGATATTTGAAGTTTCTTGGGTTTAGGCCACAGCTGTGCCGGAGAGATTTGTTGCGGAGTTTCTCATCAGTTTACAGCCTTTTTACCAAATTGAAGTCAGAAGAAGGTGAAATTCCAAAAGTCGGAGGCTTGTGAGAAGAGCTTCAAGAGTTGAAGACCCCGACTTACTTCGGCACCAATGTTAACTCTGCTAGAACCGATGGGTTAGAGTGGTGTATTCGCGATGCTTCAAGGATGAGACTTGGTTGTGTATTGATGCTTAGTGTAGGAGGATTCCCATAGCATATGCCTCTTGACAGTTGAAGGTTCATGAGGAAGAATTACCCGATCCATGGTCTTGAATTGGATGCAGTGGTATTCACATTGAAGATATGGCAACATTATTTGTATGGAGATCATGTTGATGTGTTACAAACCACAAGAGCTTGTAATACGTGTTTACCTAGAAGGATCTCAATCTTCGGCAAAGGAGGTGGTTGGAGCTACTCGGGTCTACGATATGAGTGTGCTTTACCATCTGGGTAAAGCCCAATGTATTATCGGACACATAGTAGACTTTCCCTTGGAGAATGTGGCTCGTAGCCATTGAATGGAAGAAGGAGGGTGGATTTAAAGGATGTGCATGTTCGCAAGGTTGGGAGTTAGGTTGATTGCTCATTAGTGGTGGTGTGGTTGTTCAGAATAGATGCAAGAATAATCATTGGTGACTGATGTATAGGATAGTCAAGATGAGACCCTATTTTGGTAAAGTTAAAGGAGTAAATGCGAGAATCGGAAAGTGAGAGTCTTCTCCAAAGGGGAGATGGGGTACTTGATACTAGGGTCGCTTATGTATTCGGGATATGGATGATTTGAGGAGACGGATGTTGCACGAGGCTCATGGAACTAGGTATTCTATCCATCCAGTGCCACCAATATGACGCATGACTTACGGAAATCTACGGTGGAGCGACATGAAAGGATACCGCGAATTTGTAGCTAAGTGTCTGATTTGTCCAGCAAGTAAGGTTGAGCATCAAGGCCGGGAGGTGTGCTCCAAGATATCCATATTCCTACTTGGAAGTGGGAAGAAATCAACATGGACTTCATCACAAGTTTGCCTCACACTCGCAGGCAATATGACTCCATTTGGGTTGTGGTAGACAAGTTGACCAAGGCTGCTCATTTTCTACCGGTCAAAACCACGGATTCGGCGGAGGATTATGCCAAACTATATATCTGGGAGCTTGTTCGATTGCATGGAGTGCCCTTATCCATCATTTCAGAAAGAGGCACTCAATTTACCTCTCGTATTTTGGAATTTATTTTAGAAAGGACTTGGTACTCGAGTTAAGCTCGGCCACTTGCGTTTCACCCACAAACGGATGGTCTAGCGAAATGGACAATTTAAGCCCTCGAGGACATGTTGAAATGGTAATTAGCTTCAAAATAGCTGGGATGACCACTTTACTCTTATCGAGTTTGCAAATAATAACAACTACCATTCAGTATTTAGATAGAGCGATTCGAGGCTCTATATGGGTGAAGGTGCAGGTCGACCATTGGATGGTTTGAGTTGGCGAGCAGCGATGATAGGTTCAAATTATAAGGGACAGGTTGAAAACTGCCCAGAGTCTCCAAAAGTCCTACGTCGACGTGAGGAGGAGAGAATTAGAATTTGAATTCGAGTAGTTGGGTATTTCTAAAAGGTGTCTCCCATGAAGGGTGATCGGAGTTCGGAAAAGAAGGGAAATTTAGTCCCCGCTATGTCGGCCCATGCCGGATTGTAAGATGTGTTGGCAAGGTGGCCTATGAGTTGGAGTTTCCCTCGGGATCTTCCGTGCATCTTGTTTTTCATGTATTGCTTTTGAAGAAATGTTTGGGTGATCCAGGTCTAGTTGTTTCGGTGGGCAGTGTTGGTGTAAAAGACAACCTTAGTTATGAGGAGGTTCCAGTAGAAATATTGGATCGTCAGGTTCGAAGGCTAAGGAACAAGGAAGTAGCTTCAATTAATGTTTTATGGAGGAATTAGCAAGTTGAAGGAGCTACATGGGAATCAGAAGTAGATATGATGGCTAGGTACCCACATTTATTCTTTATCGGCCCAGTTCAATTTGAGGTATCAGCTTTTGACCTAAAACTCTATTTAGTTTCATGTTCAGTCCATGTGCCCCAGTTTCTTTGTATATATGGATGTATGTATGATTCGTAAATTGATTAATTTGGGTAGTTTAGCAGATTGGAGATAGCCATTACGTAAGTTTTTCAGTTTAAATGATCGGTATTTGAATATGATAATTGCATCTCTGTGCTTTTCTGTGTGTTTTCAGCATTCGAGATGGAATGTTCCCAAGGAGATATTGTTATACCGGAAGCCCAAGATCGGGCAGGAGTTGAAACAGAGGAATGTTTAAATCTAGCACCAGGCGCGCGGGGCGGATCGTGAGGTGATCATGAGAACAGCCTACGAGTCATGAAGTGACTCGTGGGAGTGGCCAAATGATGAGTTGAAAATTTGAAAATGGAATCCGGAAGATGTGATCCGACTCTTAGTCAGGCCCCACGAGTTGTTAGGTTGGTTGTGGGGTGGTGAGTAAGAAAACAAAAAGGAAGAGAGAGATAGTGTACTTGACAGGAGGACCCCACGAGTCATGGTCACGGTCACCACATTCGTGGTCGGCTAAGCTGAGAATTCTTGGTATTGAGGCGGTGTACATCATGAGTGGTGACAATTTTATAATGTTTCAATTAAAAGTATGTTTCTAGCGTTATGAATTAAAAGCCCATATATGAAATGTTCATGAAAATGACATTTGTGATGGTGTATGTTGTGATGAGATATTATGATGAAAAATGTGTTTTCAAGATACCCATGTTTATAATTATATTTTGAATATGAATTGAGTAATTTCAAGTATGACAAATCTTTGGGCAATGCCCACATGTTCATGATTTATGATTTATCGAACTAGCTTACCACATGATTTTAGGCGAAGACTCCCAATTATCTTCAGCTTGTGGTATGGTTCTAGTTAAAGCTTCTCATATGCATGATTTCATATTTGAGATGTATTTGATGATTGAGCTTCGTCAATAGAAGATGTTGAGCTTTGTTGAAAACGATATAGGGCATATGCATGTTTTTGGGAGTACTATCTAGCACCGAGCAAGCTAAGAGTCGATCACCCTATTCCATGGAAAGGCTTTGGAACAGGCTTACCCATGAAGTGTAATAGTTGGGACCACATAGGTTCTATCGTGGTATGTTGACTAAAAGATGATCTCTATTGTTCCTCATGATTTCAGTTAGCACATGCTTATCATTTCTTGAGATTTCTATATATACATATGTTCTAAAACGAGGTTTTGCACTTAATGTTTATGTTTTACTTATAAATATCGAGATTTGCTTTGAGTCAATTGATTCAGTTATGATGATATGTTATGTTATGATGAGATCATGATTTCATAGAATAGCATGCAAGCCCTATCTCAGATTCTTATTGTTATGTTCTTACATTATGCATGTATTTAAATGATTTTACTTACTTAAGCGGTTTTACTTAGCTTGCATACTCGGTACATGCCACGTACTTACCACATACTCTATGCTGTATCGTTTCATGATACAGGATCCGACTCTCAAGCTCAGCTATGATCATAGTGAGTCTTTTGAGATAGCATCGTACGTTGTTGGTGAGTCCATATCTCCCAAGGACTAAGTTATTGATTTTTCTTATGTACTTCTAGTTTCGAATTGTTGGGGTGGGTGGGGTCTTGTCCCATCAACTCGTATGTTTAGAGGATTTTCAGACTTATGGTTGTATTCAACTTCCTTATTAATATTCTAATGTTATTTTTAATATAGATTTCCACTATGATTATCTTGTTGATTCTTCTATTTTATTGATCTAGTTAGATGTATGCTTATTCCATGGGTCGACAGAGTCTCTCGGGGCTCCTTTTCCCATGTTGCGTCCGGGCCTCCCGTTCCGGGTCGTAGAAAAGTTTCCTGCTCAATGGACTTGGTCAGTAATTGGAGATTTTAATAGTGTAATATCTTCAAATGATAGAATTAGGTCTGAGTTGCTACGGCAGTGATTCTTCTTTGGGATAGTCAATACTCTATAACACACCACTGAGATCTACAGGATGACATTTCACTTGGTTTAACAAACATGATACTTAGAGTAGAGTTTATAGTAAGATAGACTTGGCTTTAAGAGATTTCAAGCTGGAGTCGATATTATGGGCATATGAGTTGAATTTCTCTCAACCCCTTAGTGTCTGACTACTCTTCTATTCTGGTCAAATGTGGCCAACAAAGATTGTTACATCCTAGACCTTTCAGATTTTTCCCTAATTTGGTGGAGCACCCAGAGTTCCAAAATTATTTTTACTAATGTATGGACATAAAATAGGAGAACACAATATGGAAAGTTCCATAAAATGGCGAAGCAACTAAAGTTGAGCTGAGATGTTAATAACTAGATTCTTACAAACATAAACTGAATCTAGCCAGAGAGAACTAGACATTGTTAGAGACAAATACATAGTCAACTATATGGTCATGAACTGTTTGCTCGGAAGAACTGTTGATAGAGGTTGAAAAATGGAGTAAAATTGAGGAGCAGGCTCTTAGACATAAAGCAAGGGTCAACTGGATTGAATGTGGAGATGCTAACACCAAATATTTCCATGCTTAATGGAAGATAAGGACTGAATCATAATGCAATCGGTTTCATATATACTAAAAGGCTGGGTTTCAAGCTCACCGTCAGGCCAAGTAAAGAAAGAATTTATTGCTGTATTTTATGGACTAATGGGCAATTGTGCTACTAAACAACCTTGTACAAACTCTTTGATTGTGAGGAAATGGAATGCCCCAATCTTTTGCCATGACAGAGCATAGATCGGGTATAGCACAGGACCTAGAACCATGAATGACTCCAAGCTAACATATGGGACATACATAATATAAGCATAAGCATACAACTACACGATAAATCATGAGATATGGCATAAGCAGAATGCATCCTATACATCATAGTACAGCCTCTAACATAGATGAGTGAAGGACAAGCCCCCGGCTAGCTCTACTAGTCCATAATTGAAATGAAAAAAATAAACGAATCAAAAATTTCCATCCTCGAATGATGAACTCACCAATACTGGGCTGAATTTGGAACAGAGCGAATCTAGTAGGGGGGCTGGGACTGAACAATTGAACTTATATCATGAGATGATATAGCACAAAAGTATGCATTCGGTACTTTGAATATACTAAGTATGAAGGATAAGAAAAACATGAAGTAAGGACAAATGTTGTAAATCATGATTTTGAGATAGTCATAAAACATGAACTTTTCATCATATTATGAAGTATAATGACTCATGGTTTTGAAAACAAAATTATAAAGCTTAACACATTTGAAATCATAAGTAAAATTCATAAGGCTGATCAATGGGTCAAAATACTATAAGTCGTGGTATCATAGCTTTGCAGGCATGAGAAACATGACATGTGAACAGTGGGAGATTCTCATAACCGACATCTCCAAAGTATGAGCAACAAACAAGCTTGTACCCCTAAGCGGGGTAATCCATACCTTGCTTAGGGTAAGAACCATGAAAGTGTGATGTCACTCATGATCCCAGTAACCCAAGAGAGACACTCTCAACTAGCTATGACCTTAGCTAGGGAGCGGAGAACCTTTATTGTGAGATCACTTATCTGCAGTGGTACGTAGTTTTGAGAGGCTTCAAGTCAGCCAAGTCCCAACATGTTCAATATTAAATACTACTCCAAAACATACAATGATCATAATCCTTACTTTTGCTGAGGCATGGGGTTTTTGCATGGACTAGTTTTAAAAATATGATAAATTCATAAATTCCTTAACATACGTGAATTAGCCATAAAAATATCTTGAAAATACAACCATGATACATAAACTTGATATTCATGATATTCATGCATGCACAAATCATGCTAACTTGAAAATAGTGAATCTTGAGAGTTTTCATAATTCATGTAATCATAATCATAAAACATAAGTAAAATCATAAGAGAATCAATTTCCATAAGAGATCATAGTGTTTTTGCATAAAAGGGTCTAACCCTAGAAATTTGTGAAATCATAATTGAGACATGGAAGAATTGAAATCATGAAATTAGACTTCAGATTCGGCATGAGGGTGGAAGAAATCCACCATTCATGATCCACATACCTGAGTTACTAGACTTGACTTGAGACCCAAGAGGATTTGAGAAAGAGTGCGACAGAGTCTATCGGAGAAGAGTGTCATGACCCCGTCTACCCCGAACCGTGACACGGGACCTGAACCACGAATGGCTCCAAGCTAACCCGCTGACATATACTACTTTCACAATATAATTTATGAGAAAACTAAGCGGAAACTAACTGAAATGCAGAACATTCACTTATGGATAATAAAATAATCGATAATTTAAACATTAAGTCACAAAGCTAAACATACTAACTCCATGTCTGAAAGCCTCTACTAACTGATAAGTTTCTAGAATAAGCCCCCAGCTAACTCCAAGTTTGAAACTAAAACAAGGAAAAAGGATTCAAATTAAGTAGATAACTCTAGTCCTTAGAAGATGAGGACTCACCCTTCTAGGCCCCGATCAAGTCTAGAATGTATCTAACCGCGAGACTGAGACTGTCCACCCAAACCTATATCATTAGACAATATAACATAGAGTACGCGATTGATGTTGGACATATACTTATGCCCATTTACCATATTTTTACCCATCTTTTACCTTGTTTTGAGTTTGTAATCCTTATGAAATGCATGGATTCATGTTTATGTGTGTCTTGTGAGCTAACAAATATTTTTAGATGTTTTGAGCAGGAAACCACAGAAAAAAACACAAAATTACTCAAGGTGTGAAGAAAGAAGAGTTTGCAAAAATTGGCTTGGTGACATGGTTGGCGTGGCGTGCCAGCCTCCAAACTTAGAAATGCGCACCAAGGTGGTTCTATGGGTGGCGTGGCATGCCAAGTCCTTCAGAAGAAAATTTGATCAACACCTTGGTGAGATGAGTGGCGTGGAGCGCCAGGAGCATTCTACACTTAGTAAATTTTTCCAACACTCTGGTGATTTGAGTGGCGTGGCATGCGAGAAGGGTCAGCTGACTCGAAGTGACTAAAACTTTGGTGCATTGGCTGAGTGTAGGAGCCTGGAGCAAAACTTCAGGAAATTCAAGCCAAACCTGGTGCGTTGGATACGGAGCACACGCCAGGCATATTCTGGGATGGACTTTGCTGATTTTGAAGCCAATTACTTCAGGGAAAAAAGTCATTTGAGGCCTTGCTTATATATATAACATCTAGGTGATTTGTTAACTATTTTCTATCATCTTACATCATTGTACATAACTTTTTGGGGAGAAGGGCAAGAAGATCATTACTTGGGTTTTTCTTCTTCTTTTATCATTTATATTTTGTATGATGATATGTCTTTGGTTTTCCACTTGAACATGAGTGGCTAAACTTCTATTCTAGTATTTTGTCCATAGTTAATGGCTGATATTTGATAGTTTGTTATGTTAGTATTGATTCTTCTTAAATATTGTTTATTCTTACTTATGTTAATTGCTTATTCATTGGACTGTTTACCCGTTCAAATAATCTATTAGCTTTTGGTTGAAGTAGGGGAGGAAATAAAAAGGTTAAAAGTAGCATAAACGGTATTCAAAGACTCTTGTTCGACTAAGCTCAAGATAGAAGTCATTATTGAGGATAGGAATATACCCTTCAACCTTGTTTAGTTGAATACAAGTATCCATAACTATCGTCTCATATTTTTCCTATGACCATAGGATACTTCCGTTAGGCTTCATGGGATAGTTCTTGGATGCTGGGGAGAATGACAAGAAATGGGATAGTAACTTGCAACTAGCAACCTAAGGAAGAATTAATCTAGCGTATTCAAGTCTTGAAAACTCAACCTGAAGCAAAAGTGACATTACCCTAGATCTCATCATTATTTGAATTGCAGACACTTTTAAAACAATTTTCGTTCATTAGTTAATTTACGTTTCAAGTTTAATAGAATAATAGTCAAACCATTTTCCCCATTATTATACGTGTTAATTAGAATAGTGAAATAAAGTGTTAACCTTGGCGATTAATCTGACAAGTCTTTGAGGGATTGATAATTGAAACTTCACTATCCTATATTATTTGACGAACATGTGCGACTTTTAGCATTACACTTGCGCGACATCAAATTTTGGTGCTGTTGCTGGGACTTGAAGATTGATTAATCATTTTAAGATTAGGATTTTTATTTTTCTATTTTGTATTTTATGTTTATTTGTTTTTGTTGAAGGTTACAGGTGCTGTGCTTAGTGTATACCCGACTATAAAAACCAAGGACCACCCCTTGTCTTATTTTGATCCATAAATTGAGAGAACCTTTCGCGGGTTATCTATGGAAAATAGCAAGCAAGCATAGGAAACAATCAAGAGAGGGTTCCAGTGCTTAACTTTGCTAGGTTGAACTTGGAGAACACCTCCAAAAGCGTCATCAAGCTGACCATCACTAGAAATTTTAAGTTGAAGAGGACCGTACGGTTGGTCAAGCCACTTTATCCAATATTAGGGCAAGTCGCACAGATATCTAATGGCGTTCGTGGAGGGTGAGTGAGAACTTTCCTTTGTCAAGCATTGTGAGATAGTATGTTAAGCTTCACATTGTTTCGTTCTCACTGATTGGTGAAGCCAAGGAGTGTCTTCAAAATGAGCAGGTTCCATCACTCCTTGAGAGGCTCTTTACAATAAATTCATCAATAGGTTTCTCTTTAAAGGAGGAGTAAGGAGTTGAGAGGGATGATATATGATTTTGTGTACAAAAAGATGGTGAGACATTAGCTCAGCGTGGGAACGATGCAAGGGCTACTTGAGATATTGCCCGCACCACATGCAGTCGAAGGAATTATTGGGCACAATATCTTAGAGAGGCTAAAACAAGAGTCAAAGATCTTACTTGATGCTACTGCATAGGGACAAATTTTGTCCAAGAGCAATGATGAGATAAAGGCTCTTTTGAATCTCATATCAACAGGGAGTCAAGACTATCAGTACTCAAGTAGAGGGTCCACAACAACTAAGATGCCAAGAAAGCTCAAGGTAGATGGTGTAACGTAATCCGGGCGAGATATCGGTCAGTTAGTGAATGTGATCAAACAAGCTTGTAACCGCACCCGGTAGGAATCTAGGTTGATGAGTTCACTAGGTCCAAACTCCACAACCATCATGTGAGATGTGTGGAGAAGGCCACCTTTGGCCCAAGTTGTCCACTAAACCCTAGGAAGTCTATTTATTTTGTGGGACAACAAGGTTGTGGTGGAGGTTTTGTAGGTAATAATTACAACTAGAGACGAGATGCGAGAAAATCCCTTATGGGAGGAATCAGAACTTTTTTAAAGACCCCAGAACAACTGTATCCAAGACCTCAGGGCCAGCAGGCTATCAGTTCACTAGACGAGATGATAAAAACGGTGGATGATTCGGCGGACTCGGGTGGTCAATGAGATGCGAGAAGTTCATCCCGCAAGAGATGAAAAAGACAGATGTGGCAATTGGCCTTTCCAACGAGACTAACAGACCGAAGGGGCACTCGAGTAACACGAGAAAAGAGCTGAGAAGATGTGAGCGCAATTTATTTGTGCAGTGGAAAGAGCAGGGAGTGAGGTGATCCCCAGAGATAAGAAAGTTGATGAGGAGGTTGTGATGTCCAGCGCGGGAGGTTGGCGAGTCAAGCAACTCCACGGCCAAAATTGGTAAATGCTAGACCATGCCTCCATTTCCACAAAGGTTTAGAAACTTGAGAAGAACACAACTTGCAAGTAATTTTTTGATGTGTTGGAAGAGGTACATTTTAACTTACCATTGGTGGAGCTTTTGTAGGAAGTTACCGAAATATGCCAAGTATCTAAAGTATATTGTGAAGCTTAAAGAAGGAGGCTTATGGAGTTTAAGATTGAGGCTCTCCACATAAGAGTAAATTCCCGTGTGCAGAATAAAATTTCAAAGAAGCTGAAAGACTGACCATCATTCCAGTGGTTATTAGGAGCAGAGTTGGTTCTACATTGTGTGACTTAGGAAGCAAGCATTAATTTGATTCTTGCATCCTTGTTGAGCCTTGGGTTTAGGTAGGGCGCGTCCCTACCACAATGACACTGCAGCTTGCCGACAAGTCTCTTGCTTATCCTGACAGAATTATAGAGGACATCTTGATCCAAGTGTAGGACCTTTGATCTTACTGAAGTGGACATCATAATCCTGGATTATAAACGAATATAGCACTTTCCCTCATTTTGGGGAAAAGATTCTTATCTACATACGTCTGATTATGAAGGTAAGTTTGTAAGATGTCAATGAGTGTGGATAGTCAAGAGGCAATCTTGATGTGTTTAGAGTGGAAGGTTGCAGCCTCATTATGAGGACTTTATAGTGAGACCAACGGTAGAGCCTGGAGGGTTTAAGTAGGAAGTTGAGCAATATGTGATTCGTGGAAGTTCAACAGTTGATCAGGGTACTAATCATCTCACTCGGGTGAAGGGTGAGATCACACGTCTTGCTGCAATGTTAAATTAGGAGCTGCACAGGAAACTTCTGAATGTCGTGCCACAACTATAACTAAGGAAATTGTTGAGACACAACCCATCTTTCTAATATTTTTGGTTAGCGAGGCGAACCGACTTTTGAGGAAAATAATGGGGGAAAATCAGCTGAAAAATTCTAATTCGGGAAATACCTGGCATTAGGGCACCAGGTGTTAACTATAGAAGGAAAAAGAATTAGGCTGGTGCATTGGAGCGCACCACCGGACCCAGTCCATGAAGAAATTTTTTTCCTAAGTATGCACTGCGCCGCGTCAAGGAAGTGAAATGTTGGATGAAATTGTTTTGGTCCATGGGTCAATATTTGACCAGAGACCTTAAATAACTAAAAAACTATGTCCTTTACACCTTTATTTAAATCCCATTCATCATCTATCACTAAAAGTCAAAAGTATAAAGCAAATAAAATTCTCTTTCCTCCCCTCATTAGGCCGTAACTCCCTCTCCCTTGCCCCCTCCATTATTTTTCTTCTCAAACTTTTGGACATTTTCCTATGTCAGTATTTTTCTTATTTTTTGAATTTAATTTGATATTATGATGCATGTACCCCTTACCCTTCTTCCTCAAGTTAAAGACCCAAAAATCACATTATTGGGTAAAAACCTTGAATTTCATAATATGAGTTTCATTAGCTTTAATCTCTCGAGTTCTTTCATAATAATATTATATCTTTGTTTGAGTTGCTTATTTTTGGTTGAATTTAGTGATTTTAAGTTATGGGGATGAATTAAATTTCATGAAATTGGTGGATAGAGAAAATTGAATTTTAGAGGGAAAGTGCTTAATATTGAAATTCTTAGTGTGAAGATCTTGAGTTATTGAATTTTTTTAATCAATTCATTGTGGATAGTAGTAAATATCATGTTGCTTGTTGAAAGAATTTATTGCCAAATACTTCCATGTGTGGGGTTGCTTGAATTATGAATTAAAAGTGGGAAGGTGAAAGGAATGGCCAAAGTGGGGCATTCTTAAAAGAAAAAATATAGAGGAGATGTAAAGAAAATTCATGAACTTGTTTGTGAGTGGCAAGTAGTGAATAATTTGATTATTGAGATTTGGGAAGATAATGGGGGAAACCATTGGCTATATTTGACAAATTCTCACCACAAGTATGCCAACAAATTACATGTGGGGTCATTTTGCACCACTAATACCTAATTAGCTAGCCTTGTTGTTCACGAACAAATCCTTTTGAAGTTCTTGATTTTTGGTGTAGGTGTCATGACATCAAAATATGGCAAAGAAGAAGTAGAACCACTAACAAGGTCTAAAGCGGCTTCGAAAGGGAACAAAAAAGGTTAAGTTCATCGACTACCAAGGCAACCCCTTTGCTAGGAAGTCCGGAGCCAAGGTTGTGGAGCCTCATAGGTTAAAGTGGTTCAACACACAAAAGAATTAATCTATCAAAAGAATTGGATTGACGAAGGTCACCTTGTGCCAAGGTTCCCACCATCCGACCTTGTCCATAAGTTGGGATTAGGATATGTATTTGCCAAGCACAGAGAGTGCAACCTCACTTTGGTGAGGAATTTTATCTGGCGGACACTTCCTTCCGAGCACCAATGTCAAAATACGGGGTTAGGTGGTTCGTTTCACTGCTAAGACATTCAATGCTTTCCTTGGTACACCAGTGGTAGACCCGTTTGAGTACTTCATTTTGCTAGAGAAACTCCTATACCGCGACATCCACCATACAATATGTGGTGAGCATTCATCAACCCGTGAGCAGGGACATAATTTCCCACCACTCTACGCCTCTTATTCTCTGCCCAGTTAAGGAGGCGAGAGTTTAGGCTGAAGCTTATGCAGCCAGAGGTGTTCCTCACAGGACAAACATCACGGGAGATCACTAGAAGCGGCTTAGTGTTGGTATACATGATGATGAAAGGGATTGCCAATCAACTTTGGAGGTGTGCTCTAAGATGACATAAAGAGGTCAAGAGACAAGCTGCAGATGGAAATATTGTCATGAAAGTCTCCTATTTAAAGAGGCTAGCATTGAGGAAGAAGAGGAAGATCTTCATCTACTTCTAGAAGGGCACCTGGCGAGCAAGATGATTAATGTCATGAAGGTCCAAGAAGTATCACCTCTATAGCTCCACTTCTCAGTTCTACCGAGCGTCAAGATTGGGATGATAGCTGGAGAGGTTGCATGTTCGGGGTGCTAGAGTTGCGGTTGAGAATCGGAGAATGGCTTGCCATTGATGAGAGATATCGATCTAGAGAGAGGTACACACTCATTGTAAGTGCAATGATAATGTGCAGAGTGGGACCAACTTTTGAGGAGTCATTGGATGATGATGAGCCTACGGTGCTGAATGATGAATTGCTGATGACTTATATATTGATAAGGAGGATGATGATACAATAGGAGACATACAATTTGATGGAGAGGATGATCATGATGATTATAAGGAGTATAATAACCCTGATAATGACATTATGCTTACAGGACCAGGAAGTTCTTTTTCTCTTCCTACTTAATATAATTTGATTGTGCACTGGGAAAGTGCACTGATTAAGTATGGAGTCGAGGGAAATAGATTTCCCGTTTATCTTTTCTTTGCTAATTTGTAGTGGGTTTTAGTGTTAGTTGTCATTCTTCACAGTAGTAGCTATGTGATTGATTAACTCTAGTCTATAATAGATAGTAATGGTGATGACTGTGAACATGGATGATGCCTTGTGATGTTTTGGTATGATTTGTTCATCTCTAGTAGTTTTTGGTTTAATTTTTTACGGTCAAATTTTTTTTGAGTATCGTTATAGAGTAGTTACACGATCTTGGGCAGAATTATATGCCCAAGTGATACTCAAATGCTTCATTTTGTCTTGTTTATATATCGTTATTTGTGTATTCTCATGTGATTTGTAATTAAAATAATAATTTATGCTAACCAATATGATTAGTGTTGTTGTTTTGCGAGGTAAAATGTAATTTTGGGAAGCTAAGATACATGTTGGTAAATCAGGAATGGACTTGGAGACAAGGGAGAGCAGCAAAGATAAGGGCTCCGCGATGGAGCCATTTCACGCTGCCATCGCGGAGGCATTACGCACCGGGTGATTTATTTTGTCAATTTCCGGTGAAGGTTCGCGTTGCCTCCGTGACACGGAGGCAATGCCACGTGATACAAGCCGTGGCACCATTGAGCACATTTACCTGGGACATCAATTTCCAGTGTAGGTGAACGGTGCACCGTGGCACTGCGTTGGCACAGCTCCGCGTTGCCGAGGCCGTGGCACAGAGGAAAGTGGCGAGGAACCTAATTCCGGAAGAAGGTTCGCGATAGCCCCGTGGCTTGCGGAGGAGGTGCTTCGCGATACACTCCGTGCCACGTTGCTTGTTATTCCGAGAAAAATTCTCAATAGTATAAATAACACACTTAGGTTTATTTTTAAACATTCGACTTGGTTGAGCAAGAATGTGGAGTTACGGTGAGTTGAGGGACGAAAATTCTAAGGTTCTTCTCTATCTCTTTCTTTATCTCAATTGTTTGCTTATGATTTATACTCATTTGATGATATTTAATCCACAAATGAGTGGCTAAATTCACTTCTTGCTGAGGTTAAGAACAATTGTGGTGGAATATGTTGTTGATCATAATTGATGTTTCTTCTTTTCTTCAATGGTTGTTCTATCAATTGTGGTTCTTCTTGCATTAATGTTTGGCCAATGTTAATGTCTATCTAAAAATTCAATTTTGATTTTGAAAAGGAAAGAAATTGGAAAGTTGTGAATTGGTAGGATATGATCTCTTCTTAGTTTGATAAATTGAGAATTGATTTACATTCAAAATAGAAATATATCCGAAAGTCTTATTAGTCAATTAAGGAATCGGTTTTGTATGGTTAGAACATGAAATTCTTTTATACGAAATGTAGATTGAAGATTCATGATTCTTAAGTTAGGTAGGAGACAGAAGTTCCAATCCATAGGCAATAATTCTTGACTAGAAACCAAGGAAAGATTAACTGAATTGCATCGATAAATTAATTCCACATATTCGTTTTAGCACCGGCATGCTCATTGCACTATAGTTGAGACTCACTTTATAATTTTGTCTTAGATTCGTATTAATTAGGAAACTATACTCTAAAAATCTTATTTAAATGGTTGTATTTCATTCTTAAGTTATAGTTCATTAGCACTTAAGTTAATTACCTTAGTTTAGTCCCTATCGGATCGATACTTGGCTTACTTAAGCCATTTTACTACTTGACCGACCACGTGCACTTGCATGTAGTTACAAACGCCGAACAAGTTTTGGCGTCGTTGCCGGGGACTGGCAATTGGTAAAATTGTTTTCTTAGTGTTAGTTTACAATTTCTATATAAGTGCTGACAACTTGATCTTAGCACGGCTTTTGCGAGATATTGAATTACATTTGAACATGGCAGAGATAAGGAGGCTGGTGGATTCATACTTAGAGACGGAAAGACAATTCCATTATCAAAGAAAGCTCTAGAGAGAAGCTGCAGTTACTAAGACAGTCAATCTTGGAGAAACAGCAGAATCCACCACTTGTGAGGGCAGTGTTAGTGCCCGAGGAAATGGCGGCTAGGCCGGTTCGCGAAGTGGCAATCCCACATGCTAACAATGTTACATCAAGTATTTGCCGGACCTAAGCCGGGGAGGTTTGAGCTTAAACAGAACATGGTGCAATTGCTGCACACCAGCGGACAATTCACAGGTCTCCTCACGAAGATCCAGCATACCAAAAACGGTTTGGAGATAAATGACACTACATCATTTGGAGTATCATCCGATTACGTAAGGCTTACATTATTCATTTTCATTATTGGGAGAAGCAAAGAGGTGGTTGAAAGTGGAACCACCTAACTCTATCACCACTTGGGATGATCTTGCAAGAAAATTTTGATACTGATTCTTTCCATCCGGAAGCTGACAAGACTTAGAGTCGATTAAGTTTTAAACAAGAGGGAGGAGAAATGCATTATCCAAGCAGGAAAGGTTCAAATCTATGTTACCCAGGATTGTCCTCCACGATCACCAATCCAATGATGTCTTTGGTGCATACTTTCATGATTGGAACCCACACAAAAATTTTCTTAGACTCAGCAGCTGGGGTACAGGCATTAGAAAAGACATGTTGTTGTATACTTTGTTAAATACGTGTATTCATAAATCCAGTGGAATGCGGACTCTTCTAGAGGAGGACAAGGAGCGGGAGTCTTTTAAGTGGATAGTTTACAGCTATCGCTGCACAGATAGCTGCATTGCAAAATCAACTCCTTTCCCACTTTAGCAATATGGCTTGAATCAGCCTCAAGCCCAGTCAATGTAGTGCGCGAATTTGGTGTAAGTATGCGGTAGTAATGAACACTGGTGAGTCTTGTAGTGCAAATCAGATCCAGTGAACTTTGTTGGTAATGTACAGAGAAATAATCACCAACAGTATGGCAGCAACTACAGCTTGAACTGGAGGAATCATCTGAATTTCTCTTTAGGCGTACTTGACAATCAAGGGCGAGTTCGAATCGGGGTGCGCAGAGAAATCAAGGAGAGACGCGGGAACTATCGATCTCAATATAGAGGAAACAATGCACCTCCTCCACCACCTGGCATTGAGGATATGTTTAAAACAATGTTAGCTAACCCAGCTCAAATGCGGGGCGAATTATATGAAATTGTGGCGAGACATAAAAAACCTTGATTAGCTACAAAGGCATTGGAGTACAGTTTGGTCAGCCGGCTGGGCCAAAACACCGGGCCAGAGGAGGACTACCGAGTGACACGGCCCGAATCCCAAGCAGGTTAATTCAATGACCACAGAGGTGGTTTACAACTCCAAGGAGGTGGAACCGAGAAAGACCACCTCGCTGATGGGAGCTTGTGGAGAAAGAGAAAGGGAACATGTTGATGAGAGGGGAAGGAGAAGGCAAGCTAGTAGAAAGACCACCACCCCAGTTTCACAAAAATTAAAGAAACACAAGGAGGAAGCTTGTTTCAAAAAAGTTCATGGAGGTGCTTAAACGAGTACACATTAATTTACCTCGAGATTTGATGTTTTTTTACTTGGGGAGTCTTAAATATGAAAAAGTATATCAAGGACATCACTAGCAAACAAAAGCGATTAATGGAGTATACTGCAGTGGCGCTTACTGAGAGTGCACTTCCGGATACATAACAAGTTGCCAGCAAAGCTCAGGACCTGACTTTACAATTCCAAATCACAATTGGGCAAATATATTCGAGCTTCGCGGATTATCTGGGTGGGAGCGGCATAAACTTGATGCGACATGGGGTGTTCAGAAGTTGGGGCTGGGCAGTCTAGACCAACTACGGTGATCTTGCAATTGTGACGCTCTTTGGCCAGACAGATGGCATTGGGGAGGACGTGCTGGTGCAAGTGAGCTCCCTTATCTTCCGGTAGAATTTTATTGTTCTAGATTTTTGAGCCAGACGCGGACGTCCCATTTATTTTAGGAGCGTCTTTCTTGGCAACCGGGGAGAGCTTTGATTGCTGTAGCTGCAGGAGCGCTAACAATGCGGGCATGACAAGGTGGAGGTATTTGATGTATATAAGGCCATGAAGCTTGGAGGCCGCCCTGTGAGAGCTTTCGGCAATCAATGTGCTAAACAAGCGAAATTCTTGATTGTTGATTCTCGAGATCCATTGGAAAGAGAATTAATGAGCTCTGGGTCATTCGGAGATAGAGATACTTATGAGATGGTGCAAATGTTAGATAGACCAAAATGGTATCTCGGGAAGAGGACTTTTAGCCTTTAATGAGGTCCACTGGAACCATTGCAAAACCATCTATTGAGGAAGCACCAAAAACCGGGCCTGTGCGGCAAGAAGATAGAAGTGCCCGTTCTTGGTTAATGTGCAGCATTGTAAGCATTACTGGGGTAGAGGACGTTATTCAAGAGAAGACGTCCATCACTCTAGGGATGATTGACGTAAATGACGTCGAGCCACGATGGCCAGCAAGCGGCTGCACGAGCAACCGTGGTATTTGTAATAGTAGTAGAAATAGTTAAATAAAAAAGAACAAAAAAAGGAGAAAAAGAAAAAAAATAAAAAAAATATTGTTTTCATTGAAACCTATGAATTCTAACCAATTTCTTGTTGTGAGATGATTTTAGTGGATCGGAGGGCAAAAGTGCAAAGAAGTGCAAGAAAAAAAATTGAGTGAAAAAAAATAAAAAAATAAAAAAATAAAAAATAAAAAGTGGCAACACAGTGAGCCCGCGATGACTCCTGTCACGGAGGGGTGCTCGCGTTACCCTCTGTGACACGTTGAGTGTTGTTCACATTCGGGTCACACGGGTCGCCAGGTAACCCGCGTGAAAAACACTCTTAAAAACCCGATTCCCCTCAATTTGTTTCTTATTTTCCCTTACCCTCTGTGACCAACACCCCAAATTCCCTCTTCCCCCAACGTAACACGGACCTACGCACAAGTTTTCTAACTTTTCTTCGTTTCATCGGATTAAAAGGTATGTTCATGAACTTAACCTCATTTTTGCTTGAATTTTCAATATTTGAACATGTGAGGTGAGTAAACCTTGCCCTAAGTGCAAATTAAGCTTGAATTCATTTAAGTTATGATTGATTGATGTTCATAGTATCGTTGTGAGTATATGAACTCGATGAATGCATGTTTTATTGAATTTTGCGAAATTGATAACTTCGAGGTTGGAATTTGAATAGGAAGAAACTAAATTTGGATTTGAAATGTGAAAAAAAATTGGGTTGTGCATGTTAGGTGATGTGAATGATATTGTGAATATGATGAATATGCTAGTAGATGATCACGGGCAAAAAATAGCATACTAGGAATCGCTTATAACTTAAATTAGTCTTGTTTATCTAAGTTATTTTATACATTTTCATGTGATTTTATATGAATGTGAAGATATGTGCTAACCAGCAGCAGTTAGCCTTTGTTTTGTAGGTTTTGATGACTTTTTGAGCTAATCCATGATTGGTGAAGTAGGGCTTGGAAACGGAATTAACATGCGAACGTCGGCAAGAGGCTGAAAGCAACCACAGCGCGTCGGCAACGTGCCACGGCCAGAGCAGGTGCGACATGGAGAGAGCCAGTGCCCAGCGTACCACGCGCCAACGCGGCAGAGAGTCTTTGCCGAGCGATTTTCAGGTGATTTCTAGAAACTTTCGCGTTGCCTCCGTGACACGGAGCGGTGCTCAAGGATACACTCCGTGACACGGAGCCGTACCATGACGGCTAAATTAAACACGTTCTCCATTTACTATAAGCCAGGACCCTTAGCTCTAATTCCATTGGGTCACGATTTTATTACGGAAAACCTAGGAGTGAAGGAAGTGGAGAACTCATCTAGAGGTTTGGAAAATTCCCTTCTCATCTACCACATTCTTGTAAGTATGTAGTTTAATAGTAGTGTAGTAGTAGATTAGTGTAGTTTTACTAACATGAATGTCTAGAACCCTTCCTCTAGGGTTGAAGCCATGAATTATGATTGTGATTTTATAATATTGTTTTGGAATTAAGTTATTGATTGTTGTTTTCGTCTTGCATTCTGGTTATTTGGTTGTTTTTGAGATTGATCACCATGAAAGCATATTTATTAGCAGGTAATAGCTTGAGAAAGCATTATCTAGGTCGGAGACATGAGAATGTGAGAACATGTTTGTACTCTAGGAGAGATTTTTGTGTCGGGATAGAAATATACCTAACACCGTGCTCGGTTGACACACGGGGGGTTATGAAAGACCAACTTAAGGATGTCACATCACCACTCAACAAAGTAGTTGTGAGGCTAAGTTGAGTTAAATGGTTGTATACGAGAGTCCCTAACTCGTTTCCCCGTAAAGCCACAACATAATTGATTGCCCGCGACTAGAAATTAGACTCCTTGCTCACAATGATGCAGTGAGGCTAGATTGCCGTGTTTAGAGGCTCAAAAGACCATGAACATGCAATTCCAATTATGTGAAATAACAATTGATAGTTCAAGTGCTTAATCATTGCAAATCGTAGTCTCGCATGATTATACGGTTTTAACTCTATGTTGCTCTAAGAGTAATTTAAGAATATTTCGTTGACCCAAACTTAGACTTAATTAATCTCAATCGAAAATGTCTATCACCAACATTATGATGTTAAGATCACACTGAAATGGATAGTTAGAGGAATGGGTCCGGTCCTTGGGTTCGACAATCCGATTCTTAAAAAGAGCCACTATATTACTTGCACGACCCGTACACTTGCGGGCTGGCGCTCGTGTGAAAAAGAGTCGTCAAGGTTTTGGCGCCCGTTGCGGGGACTCGGCAGGGTTTTGATAAGTTATCTATTTTTATGTGATTTTGAATTTCCTTAAGTGTTGAGAAACTTGGTCTTAGTCTCTTCTGTTTGCGGTGACGGAGTTGTCTTTGCCGACTGGCTAGAAATAGTAGGCTCTTGGAGACCGTTGCTTGAACACGAACGTCAAATCCATTTGCAAGGAGAGTAGCTTTAGAGCAAAAGAAGTTGAAGGAACTTCAAGAAGGTACAACAACCACCCGCAGGGCAAGCACGATTGTCATCAGAGTAATGGCAGCAAGACCGGTTCGCGAAGTGGCCATCCCACTAGCGACGAATGTGACCTCTAGTATCCATAAACTAGAGCACGGAGGGAACTTTGAGCTTAAAACAGAATATGGTGCAGCTGTAACATTCTAGTGGTCAGTTCACTGGAATGGCACATGAGGACCCACAGAAGCATACAGCTTTTTAGAATTAGTTGCACGTTTGTCCCCACCGGCGTGTCCCACAGTTATGTCCAAGCTGACCCTCTTCCCATTTCATTGTTGGGAAGGCAGAAGAAAGTGGCCGGAAGGCTAGCCACCGAACTCCATAACTTCAAGGAGACCAACGGCTAAGAAAGTTCCTTATGTATTACCCGAGGCAAGGCTGCAAAGTTGCGAAGTGAGATACTAAGTTTCAAGCGGAAGCCTGATGAGAACTTGTATATGGCTTGGGAAAGATTCAAGTCATTGTTGAAGACTCATCCCCATCTGTAATCAAATGAAGTGCTGGCTCATACCTTGTAGAGAAAGTCTAGACCCCTTACAAATCATACTGAACTCTGCGTGGTGGGCAAGCCTTGGAAAACATATTGAGTTGTACTTTGTTGAACAGAATTACAGAAGGAAATCCAGAGTGGCACAGTGAGTCATCAAGAGGGCAGAGGAAGAAGATCGGGGTTGACAGAGGTAGATTGTATGAATCCTTGGCGGCACGGAGTTAGCTTCGTTCCAGCACCAGCCCGTGGCCGATTCAATAAACTGGTATGCACCAACACTACAGGAGCCAGGTCAATGCAGTTCAGCAAGCTCCTAGTTGGTGTGAAATTTGTATATGGGCATCAATGCAGAATCTTGTGGAGCCAATTCGGAGTCAGTCAGACACATTTGTGTCAGAGAATGAGAATTTTGGGAACAACTCCAACGAAATTGGCAGGGCCACCCAAATTTTCTTGGGGTGGAAACCAGAAGCAAAGGTATATTTAGCCTCAACACATCAGTATGCAGAATAGGCAGATTGATGGGCATGTGTAACCGCGTGGCTCTTGCAGAAAATTATGGAGACCCCGAATCGGTTAGCAGAAAAACAGGCAGAGATGAAACTTAGACTTAATGGTCCTTAAGTAACCAACAATCTTGAAAAACAAGTGGGTTAATGCTTGCTTCTCAAAACAGCAGGCTGCAAGGGGATTATAGCGGCAGATCCTAACCCTCGCGGATCAGTACCATCAGTCTTAGAAGCAGAGCATTTAGCTGATCAAATTTAAAGTTGAGAAAGGAGGTGCGGCCGGAGTTGGTAAGACCAGGACCATCCAGGCTGGAGAAAATGGAAGTCTTTGAGCATGAAATCGCAAATCCTCATTCTTTGACCCAGAACACCACCACCATTCCCTCAGTTGAAAGAGCAAGGAGGAATGTTTCCAAAGATTCTTTGAGAGTTTCAAGAACTTCATAAATTGCCTTATTGATGTCTTGCGAGGAATGGCGAAGTACTAAATACTTGAAGGATGGATGGCGAACAAGTTGGGTGGTGGACGTCGGAGACAGTACACTGACTAAAGAGTGCAGTCACAGGGTATTGGTAAAATCTGCTAAAAAAGCTCCAAAGACCCCGGGAGTTTACCCTCCTATACAAATTAGTAGTAAAAGTGCTCGACTTTGTGTGATTTAGAAGCGTGATTAATCTAGCTGCCCCTATCCTTATTCAACACCTTGGGGTTGGAAAACCGGGCCGACAAGGTTGATGCAGCTGGCTGACAAGTCACGCGTGACACCTGATGGAATCATAGAGGAACTTCATCAAAGAGTAGGTAGAATTTAGTATACTTGCTGATTTTGTGCGATTTTCAGGTTGATGACCAGGTACACTTAATCTTGGGAAGGCCATTCTTGGCCACCGGAGGAGCAGTGATCAATTTGAAAGAAGGGACCTAAAAATGAGGGTCGAGGATGAAGAAACCTTCCGCGTCTACCCACGAAATAAACTCATCCGCACACTGAGAAACCTTTGTCGGAATTGTAGTGTGTTGGCAGAGATGAAGTGTGGGGTGGAAATTCCACTGGTGCGACCAAAGAGCAATGTCAAGTGTTCAGCCCGAGTCTGATAAAAGGGCTTCAAATTGAGAAGAAGTTGGAGGAAGGGAGGAACAAAGTGGAAATTGTCTCCTCTAAACAACAAATAGAAAGAGATGGTTCTCGAAAGAGAACCCAGGTATGAGATGTCCTGAAAAAGGCAGTCCACGTCGTGTCACGACGGTAAAATCAAAAACTTCTTGGGAGGCAAGGGTACCTCGAATTTTAATTTTGTAATTTTAATGTTTGTTTTGATTTTGTTATTTTCATTTTTGTTTGTTGTTTTTGGTGGAAAGTTAGGCACAGGTGGAGGGAAGTCTGAGTACCCTCAGAGGAGGAAGCTAGGAAGCATGGAAGGAAAAGCATACAGGATCGACCACTCACATGGGCAAGTTGAGGAAAAACATGCTTTGCTTTAGGCCTAAAGGCCTCGGGGAGTACTTCTCACCCCTCTTGCCTTATATTGAGTTGGATGCTAAGAGGACATAGCATGATTTGAGTATGAGGTGAGGGAAATTTTGGAAATTTCAAAATTTTTGTGCTTAACAAATTATTAGTGAATGTAATGCTTGTTATGTGAAAAAATGAGAAAGATTTGAAAAATTTTGTGAGCCAAGCATGACTTCATCACCCGTTAGTTTTCTTTTCGGTTCTTTCCGGCCGGGGTCTTTGAACCAAGAATAAAATTTTTATTTTATTTGTCTGTATAGAATGTTTTAGTCATAGTTAGGGACTGTTTCCGACGATGGATGGATGACGATCGTCTTGAGAAAAATTAGTCGATAGATGTCGGGTTTTTGAAACTGTAGCTAATGGATGCTTGATGTTCTTGTTATGTACTATACATGATTGTAAGACGCAAGTATGGTCAGTGTTGAAGCATGCCAGTTTATAACTTTGTTTGAGACACTTAGGCTCTTGAATTTGACTCAATAGGATGAAGCTTAGTTTGAATTCTTGTGATGAGAATTTGAGTAAGAGTCTGCTGAATGTGTCTTGAATTGAGCATGCCATGAGTATGAGTTTTGAAGCATTCTGCTATTGTGGATTGTCTAGAACTTGCCTGGTCTGTTTATAAAACGAAATGAAGGATGTGAATTGTAGGAGATGATTTAGGCATTTCTTTGAATTAACCTTATTGTTATCCCTCATTTTACCTACCTTGAGAAATTAATCCTAGTTAGCCCCATTGAGCCTTGAGCTATTCTTTGTGCGCTGCAACATAAAAGCAATCACTTTTCTTTCATTGACCTTAAGTTTGATCCAGCTCCTAAGCGCTTGAAAAATCTGAAAGAGTAAAGGAGTATGAGAGAATGAAAAGAAATGAAAAGTAGCAAGTTGTAGAAGTTGAGAAAGGACAAAGGTGCACTTGTGTGAAGTGGTTGATCATTATTAAGGAGTAAGAAAATAAATTCATTAAAAATTATTTATAAAACTCCTTACTAATAAGCCAAAAGTGCCCAAATAGAAGGGAACAAAAGGAAAGAAAACTACCAAGGATAAAAGGTAGTAAAGGGAAGGAAGTTCGCAATGAGGGCGTGATGTATTAAAAGCGCTTAGGAAAGATAGTCACTGTCTTGGCCAGAATAGTACTACGTACACGAGTTACGTACAACCTAAAAAGTCCTACTTGATCTTACATTCATACATCCTCAAATTAGTGGAGTAAAACACTAAGGGCAAGCTTATGAGTCATGACATGATGCATGTGAATTCTTTGTGAGAGTGAGTGTAATTCTATTTATGTACCCACACATGTTGCTTGATGTAAAACTGACTTTTTGCGTGTAATTGGGTAACTCTCTTTCGTGAGGGCACATGTTTGTAAGAAGGAAAAATTCATGTGGGATTTCTTAACGGTTGATTTGCACGAGTTTCTAAGGTGAGTCGATTCTTGAGGGTGGGAAGTCTTAACATAGTTGTATTTCATTTCGGTGATTAAATTGTGCATGCTCTACTTTTAGCTTGTATCTTATATAATCATTATAGACGTAGCAGATTAACTTGCTAAATTAGTTATGTAGAGTCTCCATAGGCATGATATGTAAAAGGTTGTTCGAGGGCGGAACAAGGCTTTAAGTGTGGGGTTGTGATCACGGGCAAAAATAGCATGCCGAGATACGCTTTATAACTTAAATTAGTCTTGTTTATCTAAGTTATTTTATACATTTTATGTAATTTTATATGAATGTGAATATGTGCTAACCAACATGATTAGCCTTTGTTTTTTAGGTTTTGATGACTTTTGAGGAACTAATCCATGAGTTGGTGAAGTAGAGGCTTGGAAAGCGAATTAACATGCGAGCATTCGGCAAAGAGGAGGCACAAAACAGCCCCACTGCTTGGCGTCGTAGCATTACCCACACCCAGCAGGCAGGCTGCGCACAACAACCCCACGCGTTGGCCACGTGCCACGGCGGGTTTGTGCGACATGGAGAGGCCAACGCGCTGCCCAAGCTTAGCGTACCAAGCTACCAACGCGGCAGGAATTGCTGCCGAGAGCCGATTTTGGTGATTTCGAAGCTTTGCGTTGCCTCCGTGTCACGGAGGTAGTTCTCCATGATACACTCCGTGACACTGAGCCGTTCCACGGCAGGCTAAATTAAGCACGTTCTCCATTTACTATAAATAGGACCCTTAGCTCCCTAATTCCATTGAGTCACGATTTTATTCTGGAAAACTACCTAGGAGTGAAGGGAGAAGTGGGAGAACTCACTCTAGAGGTTTGGAAAATTCCCTTCTCATCTACCACATTCTTGTAAGTATGTAGTTTAATAGTAGTGTAGTAGTAGATTAGTGTAGTTTTACTAACATGAATGGCTAGAACCCTTCCTCTAGGGTTGAAGCCGTGAATTATGATTGTAATTTTATGAAATTGTTTTGGAATTAAGTTATTGATTGTTGTTTTTCGTCTTGCATTAGTTGTTGGTTGTTTTTATGATTTATCACCATGAAAGCATATTTGTTAGCTTAGGTAATAGCGAGAAAGCATTACCTAAAGTCGGGACATGAGAATGTGAGGAGGAGCATGTTTGTATCTCGGGAGAGATTTTTGTGTCGGGATAGAAATATACCTAACCTGCGGTGCCGGATTTGACACACGGGGTTATGAAAGACCAACAGGATGTCACATCACCACTCGAAAAAGTAGTTGTGAGGCTAAGTTGAGTTAAATGGTTAGGCGTTCGAAAGTCCTTAATCGTTTCCCTGTAAACCACAGCATAATTGGTGCCCACGACTAGAAATTAGACTCTCCTTTCACAATGATGTGCGATGAGGCTGATTTCCCGTGTTTAGAGCTCGAAAGACCATGAACATGCAATTCTAATTATGTAAAATAACAATTGATAGTTCCATGCTTAATCCATTGCAAAACGTAGTATCGCGCTGATTATGTGGTTTCTAACTCTATGTTGCTCCTAGAGTAATTTCAGAATATTTCGTTGACCCAAACTTAGACTTAATTAATCTTAATCGAAAATGTCTATCACCAACACTGTAGGTATTTAAGATCACACTAAATGGATAGTTAGAGGAATCGGTCCAGTCCCTGTGGGTTGACAATCCGGTTCTTAAAGAGCCACTATATTACTTGCACGACCCGTACACTTGCGGGCCAGCTCGATGAAAAAGAGTCGTCGGTAGACAAGGAATTTTCAGGGAAAATGAAAGTGGTGAATTGCATAGGTTGTTATTGAAAAAATTGGGCTAAGTGCTATGTGATGTAATGGAATCGATGGCGATATTGTTATTCATTGTACAGTACGAGTAGTACATAGTAATTATTCCATCGACTTATCCGAATGCACTAAGCATGTTGATTGTTAGAATTGGGAAAGCATGATTGTCTTGCCGAATGGTTTAATTGTGGCTAAAGACTAAGTGTGGGTTGGCTTAACTCAACCCAACCTTAGCTGAAGCTAATACGTGACTTGAATAACATTAGGATTGTACATTCGTAGGTGGTACAGGAACAATGTCAGGCAGGCAAGACAAAGGAAGAATTGCATCCACATCCAGGCGCCGGTAGAAAAGAGGTGATTGGTTGTCAGTTCGGCCTTTGCTTGATTTTGGGAATAGTCCGACGATACGGAACCGTGGGCGAGATTGAGGAAGGGGAGAAATGGTATACAAAACACAAAGAAACCAAATACTTCCCAGAGGAGCAAAATTGCAAGGGAGCCCGCTTGGCACGAGGAATTCCCAAGTTGTACACCAATTGACACACCGCCGGACTAACTTCATCTTGAAAAGAGGCAAAATTGAATCTCCATCGATTCGGGGATTCTATGCCATCGGAACCCGACCCTCTGCAGTCGCCCACCCGTCAAAATCAGGGGCAAGTTGTCACCTTTGAGCCCCGTCACCTTAATGCTATATTGGGGGCGCAGGACACAAACGCCCATGTGCTCCGGCAATCGAACATAACTCCACCTTATGCGGATATCGAGCACTCTATGTGGAGCCCGTTCGACAACACGGTGGAGCGAGCACAAGGAGAGGGCTACCATCAAAGCGTTGCCTTATTCACAGATGAACAGGGAAGCCAGGATCTAGCTCAAAATTATGTGTTCCTTCTTGATCCGAGGGGTGCACATGACGGATGTCACCGGGATCGAGTGTGCTTGGTATATGCCACGATGAGAGCTTGAGAGATAAATGTGTAGAGCGGTGATCACATCTCCGCCATGAAGAAACCCGACTACATCAAGAGGCATAGAGTACAGAGTTTGGTGGTTTACTTACCACGTTCCTGAGGGCCATGATATCGAGAAGAGGCCACGGAACTACATCTCACCAAATTGATAGGCGTGCTTAGATTTCACAAAACCAGGCACGAGCACTACTCATGGGCCATTTCTCACACTAGCAGCGGCATACTCGGGATGATCAATATATGGCCGCATGTGCAGGATGCAGATGCTGCAGTTGATCTGAGCAAATAACTGCCGTGTACGCTTTATAACTTAAATTAGTCTTGTTTATCTAAGTTATTTTATACATTTTCATGTGATTTTATATGAATGTGAGGTATGTATGGCTCCAACATAGTTAGCCTTTTTTGCTTGAGTTTTGATGACTTTGAACTAACATCCATGAGTTGGTAGTAGAGGTTTGGAAACGGAATTAACACGCTAACGTCGGCAAGGAGGAGGCACAAAATAGCCCACGCGTAACGCGTTCCGCAGCGGCGAGGCTGCACACAACAGCCCACGGCACATTGGCAGCGTGCCGCGGCGGCTGGCTGCACAACATGGAGGTGCCAACGCGCTGCCCAAGCAGCGTGCCTGTATAGCGGCGAGGAATTGCTGCAAGGAAGCCGATTTTGGGGTGATTTCAAGAAACTTTCCCGCGTTGCCTCCGTATCACGGGCGGTGCTCCTTGACCTACACTCGTGACACGAGCCATTCCATGGCAATTCAAATTAAGCACGTTCTCCATTTTGCAATAGGACCCTTAGCTCCTAATTCCACAGGGGAGTCACAATTTTATTCTGGAAAACTACCTAGAGTGAAGGAGGAGTGGGGAGAACTCATCTAGATTTGTAAAATTCCCTTTTCATCTACCAATTCTTGTAAGTAGTTTAATAGTAGTGTAGTAGGATTAGAGTAGTTTTACTAACATGAATGGATTTGAAACCACTTCCTCTAGGTTGAAGCCATGAATTATGATTGATTTTATGAAATTGTTTTGGAATTAAGTTATTGATTGTTTCGTCTTGCATTATGGATTGTTGGTTGTTTTTATGATTGATCACCATGAAGCATATTTAGCTTAGGTAATAGCTTGAGAAAGCATTACCTAAGTCGGGACATGAAAATGTGAGGAGCATGTTTGTATCTCGAGAGAGATTTTTGTGTCGGGATAGAAATATACCTAACTGCAGGTGCTTGAAGTTTGACACAGAGTTTATGAAAGACCAACTTGGGATGTCACATCACCACTCAACAAAGTAGTTGTGAGGCTAAGTTGAGTTAAATGGCTAGACGTACGAAAGTCCCTAGCTCGTTTCCCCGTAAACCACAACATAATGATTGCCCGTGACTAGAAATTAAACTCTCGCTCACAATGATGCAGTGAGGCTAGATTGCCGTGTTAAGAGGCTCAAAGACCCATGAACATGCAATTCTAATTATGTGGAAATAACAATTGATAGTTCCATGCTTATTCCATTGCAAAAATCGTAGTATCGCATGATTATCTGCTTTGACTCTATGGTGCCTAAGGTAATTCGAATATTTCGTTGACCCAAACTTAGACTTAATTACATCTCAATCGAAAATGTCTATAACCAACACTTGAATGACCCAAAGATCACACACTAGAAATGGATAGTTAGAGGAATGGGTCCAGTCCCTGTGGGTTCGACAATTCGGTTCTTAAAAAGAGCCACTATATTACTTGCACGACCCGTACACTTGCGGACCTTTCGATACAAAAGTCGCCAGCCAGCGGTGCAGCCACCTGCATAGGCCAGAGCCGGCAACAAAGATGGTATGGCGCTCGACTTGGGATTACCCCCTTCGGCTTGAAAATGCCCGAGCTCTATGCAGAGTGGGGCCAACATTTGTGGAGCCGGTAGATGATGTCCCCCACCGATGAGGAGACACGCCGTGAGGGCTCATATGTTGAGTCGTATGAAGACGGCGGCGGTCGGATATGAGGCAGAGGCTGCGACACACGATGAAGAAGTTAATACTTCCAATTGATCAGGGAGTTTCATCACCTACCTTTGTGATATGTTGAATTATGTGAACACTGGGGACAATGTTCAGTTTAAGTGTGGGGTGGGAGTAGTTAGGTGCCGATGCTTGTGTTATTTGTTATGTTTATGTCTTGTGTTGTTGTGCTTGTGAAAAATGTGATCACAGCGATTTTGTGTGGTATGTTCTGTAATGTAGTGGTGTTGTAATAGGTATTAAGCAGTTGTGTTGTGTTGAGTTGTTGTTGGTTTGTTGGTTGTGTAAATATTTTTGTTTCTATCGAAATTATCGATATTTTTAAAATTTTTGTTAAATTCTTTTTTTATGATTGAGACACCGAGCGTTTTGAGTTCTTTTGCAGTATAGTCCCACATTGAACCGGTCGTAAATGATGACCGTTCCCTATGGATGGATGAAGACCGTCTTAGGCAAATGTAGTCAATGAGAGTAGTTTTTTTTTCTTTTATTTTTCTTTCTTTTGTTTGTTTCCCAATTGTGTAGCTACTTCATGATTCGAATTCTTGACTGCGTGTGTACATGATATTAAGATGCAAAAGAGTGATTCATGTAAGCATGCAAATGTGTAAACATGTTGAAGACACTAGGCCATAGAGTTCAAATTCAGTGTGATTGAGGATTATGTGAATTCTTGTAATTAGCTGATTGAAAGAGTACGCCGAATATATGCTTGAAGTTGAGCATGTGCAATGAGTGTGAGGTGAGTTTCGATTATTCCATGCTATTGTGAAGTGTCTAGAACTTGCCTGGTGTGTACGAAAGAAACGAAATGAAGGAGGTTTATTGTAGGAGAGGATGCCAGGCATTTCTTTGATTAAACCAGTTTTTCCATTATCCTTACCTACCTTGAATGTACATCCCTAGTTCAGCCCCATTGAGCCTTTGCCTATTTTTTTCTTTTTGAAAGTACAAACCAGACTTAATCGCTTCTTTTCGTATGCATGAATTTGATCAAAACTCTTAAGTGCTCAAGAAAAATAATTTTCCCACAGTGTCAAGTGAGAATTGTGAAAGAAAGGAAAAGCGGAAGTGAGTGAAAGTTAAAGGAAAGGTCAAAGGTGCACTGGCAAGAATTAAATAAAATAAAGATGTATAACTAATCTTTGTTATTAAGTCAAGTGTGCTTAAAGAAATAGGAACCAAAGTAAAGAAAAACTTCAAGAATGAGAGGATATGAAGGAAGAAACAATGCCCCATAATGATGGTGGGATGTATTGAAAGCGCTTAGGAAGCTGGTGCTATTATTGAGATTGCCTTGATATTTACTAGTTCTTAACACATTACAACTCCACGTTAAGTCTACGTGATCTTACATCCGTTCCTTATATTAGTGGGTAATACACTAGAGGCAAGCCTAAGGTTCATGACATGATGCATGTGAATTCTTTGGGAGAGAGAGCGAGTATTGTTCATATACCCCTACATGTAATGCTGTGGAAATCACGCTATGATTACAAATGGGGAAATTCTCTTGTGTTGTGAGGCACATGCTTGACAAGAGAATTGAATTTCTTATTCGGATGTCTTGATAGTTGATTTGCATGAGTTTTTCCGAGATCGAGTCGATTCTTGAGTTTAGGAATCTTAATGTGGTGTATGTCATTGTATTGTTAGAGACCATGCATGTTTTCTTGATGATTTGCTATATTAAATAATCGATATAGCATTAGCTTGAATTGTCGAGCCAAAGTATCTATGCGTAGGTGTCAATTGCATGAATGTAAATATTGTTCGAGACGAACAAGGTTTTAAGTGTGGGGTAAGTGATGTGAGGCGGAATTATATGCCCAAGACTTAAATACTTCATTTCGTCTTGTTTATATATCGTTATTTGTGTATTCTCATGTGATTTGTAGTTAAAATGTGAATTTATACTAACCAACATGATTAGTGTTGTTTGCAGGTAAAATGTAATTTTGGGAAGCTAAGATACATGTTGGTAAAATCGGGAATGGACTTGGAACCAAGGAGTGGAAAAGGTCAAGGAAGAGCAGCAAAATTAAGGGGCTCCGCGATGGAGGCCGTGTCACGCTGCCATCGCGGAAGGCATTCTGCCTCCGGGTGGATTATTTTTGGCCAATTCAGTGAGTTGCGTTGCCTCCATGACGGAGGCAATACCACGTGATACCTGCAAGCCGTAGCACGTTGAGTACATTTACACGGGACATCAATTTCGAGTATAGGTGCGCGATTCACCGTGGCACGTTGGCCTGGCTCCGCGTTGCAGGCCGTGGCACGCTGAGGAAAATTCTTGAGAACCTAATTCTAGAGAGGGTCACGATAACCCCGTGGCACGGAGGAGGTGCTCCGTATTACACTCCGTGCCATGTTGCTTGTTATTTCGGAAAAATTCTCAATAGTATAAATAGCACACTTAGGTTTATTTTTAAACCTTTTGGCAGTTGAGCAAGAACGGCGGGTTACAGGCAGTTGAGGGACGAAAATTCTAGGGTTCTTCTCTATCTATTTCTCTTTTATCTCAATTGTTTGTATGATCTATACTCATTTGATGATGTTTAATCCACAAATGAGTGGCTAAGTCACCCTGGCGAGTTGAGCAATTGTGGTGGAATATAATTGTTTGATCATTTCAGTTTTCTTCTTTTCTTCAATGGTTGTTCTATCAATTATGGTTCTTACTGCATTAATGTTTGGCCAATGTTAATGTATATCTAAAAAATCAATTTTGATTTTAAAGGAAAGAAATTGGAAAGTTGTGAATTGGTAGGATATGATCTGCTTTTAGTTTGTGGTAAATTGAGGGTGATTTACATTGAATGAATTGATTTACATTCAGAATAGAAATATATCTGAAAGTCTTATTAGTCAGTTAAGGAATCGGTTTTGTATGGCTAGAACATGAAATTCTTTTATCACAGCAATGTAGATTGAAGGTTCATGATTCTTAAGTTGGGTAGGAGATGAAAGTTCCAATCCATAGGCAATAGTTCTTGACTAGCAACCGACGGAAAGATTAACTGAATTGCATCGATAAATTAATTCCCTGCATGTTCGTATTATCCTCAGCATGCTCATTACTATAGTTCAGACTCACTTTATAATTTTGTCTTAGATTGGTATTGATTAGGAAACTATACTCTCAAAATCTTATTTAAATTGTTGTCTGCATTCTTAAAGTTATAGTTCATTAGCACTTAAGTTAATTATTACGTTAGTTCAGTCCCTGTGGGATCGATACTTGGCTTACTTAAGCCATTTTACTACTTGTTCGACCACGTGCACTTGCGTGTAGTTACAAACGCCCGAACATGACCCTTCCCGATGATGGATGGATGGCGACAATCTCAAGAAAAAATTAGTCACATTTTTTAGGATTGATTCAGACATCACTCATTTGTGTGCTCTTTGACATTTCATTAGAAGCTAAGATAGAGGAAATGAAGTGGTCATCTGAATTGCATAAGTGAGAATTCCATGAGAGAAACATAAAGTTCTTTAACTCGACTCAAGACACTCTTAGGGCTTAATAATGAAAAATGTTATTCAATGTAATTGTACGAATGTGTAGCTATAGGAAACTGACTAGATTCTTGATTCCATGAGAGGTGAGCTTAATTGTTGTATTTTGTACATAATGTAGCATCTAAAACTTGCCGTAGTGTATGTAGGATGGCTAGTTGTTAAAGAGTCAAGAGATGATTAAGGCGTTTCTTTGAAAAATCCATATTTTCCATGTTTGTTTTACCTTCCTGAACATTTTTTCTAGATAACCCCCTTGAGCCATAAGCCTTATTCTTTTCTTAGCCACAAAAGTAGCCTATTCCCTTTTTTTGTGTGACCTCCAGAATTATTGATCCAAAAAGATATAGTCTTATATACTTTAAGACTTAAGAGTGAAGGTCCACCAATGTACTAATGATAGGGGAAGGGAAAGAAAGAAAATTGTGTGGATAGTAAGAAGAGAAAGTAGGAAGAAGGGGTCCCCACAAAATATGTTGTTTACTCTCTACTAGGAAAATGAAATAAAAGGGTTTTAATAGTGAATATTCTTATTGATTCTACAAGAAGATACTAGCAGTCAAGTAGTGAAAAAAAGGGGGCATAAAAAGAAAAGGAAAAGGGTTTAGTTAAACGAAGGGTGAACAATAAAGGACAAAGTGGTGGACAATAATAAAAAATGTCTTAAAAGTTCTTAGGATTGGTAGCCACTATCAAAAGAAAATCATTCATACCTGTCCCTTAACCGACAATACAACCAAAAAAGTCCTTATGATCTTAATCTCTTTAAAATAACTAAGTAGTCTAAATATACATGAAGGACAAGCTTTTTGGTATGTAACATATGTATGATACATCATTTTGAGCGTAAGTGTGCCTTGCATATTATGTTCCATGTTTTGCGTTGATAATTTGAGAAAGGAGCATCACTAAAAGTGAGAGGCACAATATGTCTAAGTTGGTATACTATATGTTGCATGTTTCATATTTAATCATGTTGTCCCTGTTTTGAAAAGATGAGTCCATTATAGAAGTTGTGTAGTCTTGAATGTGAAAACTCTGTATGTTCTGGATGTGAATTGCTATAGGCTGATGAACCACTTAATCATATGCTCTATGCTAGTTGGTTGAGTGAGAATTGATAGAGGTTACAAGTGGTGAGAAAAGATGAGTTTGTGCACGGAATTGAGGATTGTTCAAGGACGAACAATGGTTTAAGTGTGGGGGTGGTGATATTGGGCATATTCTTATGCTCATTTGCCATGTTTTTGCCCATCTTTTACCTTGTTTTGAGTTCATAATCCTTATGAAATGCATGAATTCATATTTTTGTGTGTCTTGTTAGCTAACAATATTTTTAGATGTTTTGAGAAGGAAACCAAGCAAAAAAGGACTCAAAAATAACCCAAGGTGTAAAGAAAGAAGAGTTCGCAAAAATTGGCCTGGTGAGATGGATGACGTGGATTGCCAACCTCCGAACTTCAGAGAAATCTACACCAAAGTTGGTGTTATAGGTGGCATGGCACGCCAGGTCCTTAACTTCATAAGAAAATTTGATCAACACTATAACACCTCGAAAGTCCCTTAGATCAGACTCGAGACATTCAACAAGATATGGAACAAGAGTCACAGAATGACTCAAGGAACGAGTGTTGTGAGGAACAATAATACAT
>JACEIK010009060.1:25203-55679 GCA_018107945.1 Datura stramonium
CTGGTAGTTTGCACACAACCTCTATCATCATCCTGTCTAGCAAATGGACACGCTCGGCGCATGTGGCCAGACCTACCACACCCATAAAAATATTTGAGCCGAGTAAACACTCCCCGACATGACTCTTGCCACACTTTCCGCAGGCTAGAGAGGTGCACTCTACCTGTGTGCCCCTCTGGTCCCTCGATCCTGAAGCCCTGCTCCTCTGATCACCCTTGGGTCTGGATGGAACACTAGTTGATGATGGTGCTCAAGCTAGTGACCTCTACTGAAACTGAGGGTGGTTACCACCGCCGGATCTCTGATGAGTAAACCGATGGCTATCTATCCGAGCCCTTTTTGCTTCCCTCTCCTTCGCATGAGCCGCCTCCATCTTCTGAGCGTACAACACTATTCGAGGAATGTCCATATCCTGATGAAGCATGGCAGTCCTACAATCTTTGTCCAAATAACCTGCCATTCCATGAACGAATCGGCTCACCCGCGCCCTCTGATCAACCACTAACTCTGGGGCATATTTTGACTAGCGAGTGAACTCGAGAGCATACTCCTGTACCATCATCCTCCCCTGTTTCAAATTCACGAATTCTGCTGCCTTCAACTCCGTCATCTCCCAAGAAAAGAACCGATATAGAAACGCCATGTGGAGCTCCTCCCAAGTGACTGGGCTTGCTCCGGCGGCCCTACTGTCTCTCCATTGCCTGAACCAGATATGTGTGATCCCTTTCAGCTAATACGAGGCCAACTATACATATTCAACCCCATTCACCCCCATAACCTGGGTGATCTTCACAATCTCTTCAATAAACTCATGTGGGTCTTCATCCACTTTTGACCCGAGGAACTCTGGTGGGTTCATTCTCAAAAAGTCCCTGACTTGAGCAGCCACTGCATTGCCATTTTATGGAACATGTGCAACAACCTATTGATTGACCTGAGCGGTCAAGGCCTGCGCAAACATCTGAATAGCGGCCCGAAACTCAACATGGGAAACTGGCTCTGGTGCTTGGGGCTCCTGAACTAGTGGGGCTTGCTGATTCCTATTTCCATTGCCATCCTCATGGCCTTCACCATTTCCATTTCTTCTACCATTCATTCTTCGGGGAGCCATGATTCCGCAATCGCAAATAGCACGAACTAGAATGATAGAAAGACACTTCATCGCACGACATAGATCTTGAATGAAGGGAACATTTCCTAAACATCTCGTAGCCTCTTCTTCATAAGTGTGGAACGCTTCACACCCATGAAAAATACTCTACTTAACGCGGCTTTCAGACACCCTAGGACATTTCAAACCTATTACTCTGATACCAAGTTTGTCATGACACGAACGTAGACCCGGATCATAACACGGGACAAGGAGCCCCGATAGACTCTAAGTCGACCCATGGCATGGACATTCATCTAAATTCATATCATCAAAAGGAATACTTAACCTATCAACATATCAGAAGCATGAATATAACATAGCATAACATGATAATTGGTACAGACTAAATACATAATAGTGGAGTACTACATATAGTCTGGAAGTCTCTAACGTAATAGATGGGTTGATTGGACAACACCCCCAACTAACCTGGCAGCTGAAACTAAAAGAGAATATCAATGTCTTAGTCAAATAGTCCTCGGAGAATGAGGACTCACCAAAAAGCTGGATGCGTTACAAAAGCTGGATGCGAAACTCTGTAACAAGTTAATAACGATGCTGGAACTGAAGATCGGAGCCTGTTTCATAAAATGATACAACATAGAATATGCGATCAGTACGTGAAATGTACCGAGTATGCAAGGTAAGTAAAACGGACATTTAAAAATACATAAAAGCTCATAAATGATCATAAGAGAAGGACATCATGCTCGTATCATAAATATAATAAGATAACATAAGGATCAAGGTTTTCTAATCATTCGTAAACCATTCATTATCATGATCATAAGAGAAACTTTATCAAATCATCACTTGAGCAGATAACATAAACATAACAATGCATAAAACATGCGGAAAAATAGGAGGACTCATCATAACCTACACCATCATGGTAGAGCCTTACATGATGCCCCAACTATCTCACTCAAGTGGGCAGAGTCTCCCCTGGCTTGCCAGGCGAGGACATTCATTATGTGATATCACGAAAGAGGATCATTATCATTGTAATATATCATTATAAGCCCCGCGGTGGCACTTGGTTATGAGACACCGCGTAGTCTACCTGAATGCCAGGCTGCTGGTGCTAGACACAGCTCCCAAAACATACACATTAGGCTCTGTATAAATCAATTACATCATTCATTAAGATTCCTTGGCTAAATAAACATTTATCATTCATTGTATCACGCCCCGCCTTGGGGTATGGTAGCACGTGCCCTACTAGCACCTGAACTGCTTAGCTGACTGGAGCCTAAAAGCACTTCTGGTGCTTGGCTGAAACTCTAACTCTGGATTCAAGAAAACATTGGGCTATATAACGGGCTATAAATACAGCCTTCGTCCGACTAGGCCTATAGCCACATGTAAACAAACAACAGCTAACCAGAGCAGGCGGTAGTATACATGAAGGAACCTATACGGGCCGATAAGGCCACCATGCTGTTTAGTTACTTCTGAATCAGAAAACATGTGCAAAACTGCTACGTGACCCACAAGGTCACCCTATCAACTGAACGAGGCCTCACACAACCGTCATAAACAACTAAGACGCCGGCTTCACACGACCGAGTACGGTTACCACGGGGCCAGCCCCATAAGCGGAAATTTCAACCAACCACACAATCTATACCCCTACCGCGGTCATCCCATCCCCCATAGTAACTATAAGCATCCTACCGATCCCCTGGGTATGCGCGGGAGCATGGGCCCTGACTATAACTGTACCTGAGTCCGGAGGAACTCCCTGGAATCCTTTTCCCGGGCTTCCCTTCGATGGGGTATATAAAAGCAGACCAAGGCAAAATGTAGGAAACCCGGCATCCCATCTTCGTCCCTGGGCCATGCCCTCGTAAGAGCGACGTATCCTCGCCCTCTGGCGGATGAGTCGGTACAGCTGTTAACCTTGGGTGGTCATGAATGCTAGGTAATCCAACTCAAAACAATGCGGTGAGTCTCAACTAGTAATACTAACTGCGTATACCACGTGCTGAAACTAGTGATAATAATATGTATGTATATACTACATGCTGAAACTAATAACAGTGTTATGTATGTATTTAATACAAGCTGAGACTGATAATAGTATATAACAACCTTGTCATCTTGCATCTTGAGTCTAATACTGAACAAGCTATAATTATTCACGGCACGAGAGTCCCATGCTGTATAGCTGATTTTTCATAGTAAACATAGTTTACTACTTCTAACATGCTTTCTAAACTTCTGCATTTTAGGCTACTATTCTGTTTCTTAAATACTAAATTTATTGCTTTACTAAGTTTTGACTGAACCACGATAATATCCTAACATCTTTTACTACAAAATCACATACTGGGCATGCTGTACTGTTTCTGACACTTTCTACACAAATTTATATCATGCTAGTAATTCCGCCTATATATGACATGATGCTTCCAACACAATACTAAAATTTATACTCACACTTATAATATGCGACTTAAACATTCTGGCATGACATGTTACTGTATATCAGGAACTACTAGCTTGCCGAAGAAACTGGCTTGCTACATACCTCAGTTTCTGATTTCCCAGCTAATTAGCGTAATTCAGTCAATATTTCACTATTTCTCCAAACTGTATCCATATATATATATATATATATATATATATATATATCAATTAGGACTAAATGCATTAATGATGAAGAAAATATCCTTTTAATATATATAGCCCAAAACTTGACTTATCGAAAAATGGCCGAAAACTCGCTATTTTCTCAGAGTCAGAAGAAATACTCACTGGGGCTAGGGTATTGGCACTAATTTAGAGCAATTCCGGCAACTTTGACTCGGCGGGACAACGATTCGCCGGCCAAATTTCACAAAACTAACTCCGCAGGAATGCTCTCTGCTTTTCATAACTCCGGTATCTAGGATTAATTTTGAGTTTGAATCGCGTATAATGGCGTAATCGGAAGGGAATTTTAACGAAACCTTCATTCCCTCTGTTCTTAGTTTGTGTTCTCTATGTATTCTCTTGAAATTATGAAGTCGTGGTTCAAACCGAAGTTAGTGCTTTTATACTTGAGGCTGCACCGCACCTCCGTGGCGTTAGCTTATCGCGGAGGTGAGCCTCCGTGTTTACGCTGGCCATGCGGGTGATCCTCCGTGACACTGCGGCCATCACTTGAAGGAGGTCCGCCGGCCTCCTTTGCGATAGTTCGGCGTGTGCAGCTTATCCGGTCTTTCCCCGGGCCTTTTCCTATGATATGACATTCTAAAACTCTTAACCAACATTTGAATAGGCCATCTACATAGCAGAAGATTTGCAGGGTGTAACATCCTCCCCTTAAGAACATTCGTCATGAATGTAAACTTCCTGCAAGAAGTTCAACACTTGACTTATTCTTAGAAAAATTTAATAGAGTCTCCTCTGTAATATGGACCTCAAAAATCCGAACTCAGAAAGTCAATACAGTGCACTCACACAATACTAATAGTCATCACGCAATAGTCTAAAGCCAATCTGTCTCATTATACCACACTTTTAATATAAGGCAATTTATAAAACAACAATACTAGTACCTCTATTGATTAAATCTGGAACCATTTGAGGATATCCGATTTTCATGTCTTCCTACTTCCAAGTCATCTCCTCTCGGTTCTTATTCGCCACAGTACCTTGACAAAGCAATATCTTTGGTTACTCAATCTATGAATCTGTTTGTCTAGTATGGCTACTGGAACCTCTTCATAGGTAGCTCTTCCGTAACATGGACATCCTGGACTGGGACACCTCTGGATGGGTCTCCTGTGTCTTTCGTAACGCAGATACGTGGAAAACTTGATGAGCAGTTCTCTAATTGTGGAGGCAAGTTCAACTCGTTGCCACTTGGCCTACTCTCCGCCGAATCTGATAGGCCCAACGAATCTCGAACTGAGGCTCACCTTTCTTTCCGAATCTCATCCACCCCTTTCATTGGAAATCTTTCAAAAAATACAGGTCATTCTAAATTCAGGTTTTAACGCCCATGTATCGGCCTCCGATTTCTGGAGTGGAGCAGTCAGAAACAGGCGTGCTCTGATAGCTTACCTTCTCCTCTGACTGATGAAAATATCTGGCCCAATCAGTGCAGACTCTCCTACTTCAAACCAGCCAACTGGCATGATCTACATTTCGTCCGCTGTTACCTCAAGGCGCCATCTGGATAGCTTAGTGGTAACTATTGTTATAAACAAACTCGATCAGCAGTAAATGCCATCCCAACTACCTCAAAGTCCAACACACGCCCATAGCATATCCTCGAGCGTCTGAATAGTGCGTTCCGCCTGTCCATCTGTCTTGGGGTGAATCTTTTTGTGCTCAAATTAATTTGTGTTCCCAGACCTACAAGAAAACATTTGTAAATCTAAAGCTGTAAATTGTGCTGCTCCCTCTTTGGAGATAATAGATACCTGGAACACCATTGTAATCTTCACTACTTCTCTTATATACAATTCAGCGCCTTAATCTTAGTAAGAGAAAGTAGCTTTACTACATGAAAGTGCGCTGATTTCGTCAGTCTGTCAACAATTACCCAAAGTGAATCATATCCTTGCTGGTATGAGGGTAATCCTGCTACAAAGTCCATGTTTACTGCTTTCCACTTCCAAAGGCACAACTATGTCTTGAGTTAACTCGCCTGATTCTGGTGTTCCGCTTTTTACTTGCTGGCAGTTAGGACACTGAGCTACAAATTCTGCTATTTCCCTCTTCATACCTGGCCACCAGTAAATTTCTTTGATATCATGGTGCATTTCTTCGCGCACAGGTGGAAGAATATAGGAGTAATGTACGTCGCTCATAATCTGCTGGCGAAGCCCTAGTATCTGGAACACAGGCGACCTTTACATCTCAGCACTTCATCCTCAGTACGAAAATCCAGCGCTTTCCTTGTTGAAAGTTCTGTCCTTAGTGAACCCAGTAGGATCTTCATGCACCATTCCTTTACGTCCCCCAGCTAATGACAACACTGCGGTGTTCTGAATTACCACTCTGTTGTCCTCTGTTTCTGCTACACAAACGGCTAAACTGGCTAATTGATGTATTTCTCTGACCAACTCTCCACTGTTCCGAGCACAGAGTACGCCGACTCCCTATGGATGCGGGTGAGGCATGCGCACTACGTTGGCCTTTTCCCGGATGATACAGAAAGTTTACATCATAATCCTTTAATAATTCCAACCAGTGACGCTGCCGTTAGTTCAACTCTCTCTGGTGAAGATATACACAGCTCTTATGATCAGAGGTGAGAATTATCCACAAAACGCCGTGCAGTGTGCTCCATATCTTTAGGGCGTGGATCGCGCTGACTAGTTCTAGGTCTGTGGTAGGATAATTCTTTTCCATGTTTCCTCAGCTGTCTGGGAAGCACCAGCAATGCTTTACCCGTGCTGCATCAACACACATCCCAACCCAATACCTAAGGCATCACAATAAATTGCATAACCCTGCATACCTTCCGGCAATGCTAATACGGGGCGGAATGGCCTGTCTTTTCATTCTTGGAAACTCTGCTCACGTACCTCTGTCACTGGAACTTTCTTAACTCTGCGTTAGCTTAGTCAGAAGTGCCGCTATGGTCCAGAATCCTTCCAACAAATTTTCCTATAGTACCCCGCTAGTCGGAAAGCTGGGACTTAGGTCGGAGTGGTAGGTTTGGGCAATGTTTCTACTACTTCTATTTTCTGCGTGTTTACCTGTATACCAGCATGCGACACAATATGCCCAGAAAGCTGCTGAGTTCCAACCTTGGAATTCACATTTGGGGAACTTGTCATATGTGTGGTCCTTGAGAATCTGGAGTGCTGTCCAGTAAATGAGCGGTGGTCTGCCTCTGAACGGGGGAAAATACACCAGAATAACGTCGATAAACACTATCGAAAGAGAAGACAGGTCAGGTATGGTCTAGATACTGTTCACATCAGGTCCATAAACTACTGTTGGGATTCGTCAGCCCAAAGGACATGACTAGGAACTTAAAATGGCCGTATCTGGTCTTGAAACTTTCACGGACTCGAACCAGATGGTATCCGGACCATGGTCAATCTTGGAGAAATATCTGGCCCCTGTAACTGGTCGAGCAAATCATCTATTCTGATAGGAAGCAGATGCCTTCTTAACTGTAAACCTGTTCTCGCTGCAGATCTCTTACATGAGATGAGCCATTCTTCTTTCTCACCAGCTGACCGGTGCCCGATGAAATGCTCCGTCCTGATAAAGCCTTATAACCAGTCTTTGGCTGCTCCTTTGGTCTCTGAGGTTTCAGCAGATTGCTTGATAAGGAAGTGACCATGGATAATTCACCAGTAATAAATCATTACCAATCAGCTGCTGGAGGAAATGCCAGGTAGCTCCTTCACGGAAATAATGAAATTATTCACCATGGACTTGGGCTGGAAGTCAGGCTCCCGAACATCTTAGACTCACAATGGGTGGTGAAGCCTTTCATGAATATCCAGCTTCTCCATACGAGGCAGTAACCCACCTTTGGCGTAGTGTACCTGCCATCTGTGTTGCCTCCCCCTAGAGGACGGAGATCGAACTATCTTGTTAGCATTCTGTTTGCCTTTGGGAATAACCAATCCATACACAACTGGCATCAATCAGTATTTCTAATTCTATGAATCTACTGTGGTGCGATCTTAACTCTCACCTTACAGATGGAATTACCAGCTACTGGCCAAGAGGTCACCGTGCGGAAGGTGATCCTGAAAAGGGTTGCAAGCAACTCAATTTGCCTCTTTCTGACACAAAATGGGTAGCCAGGACAAAATGGAGTCTGAGTCGTAGTCAATGCACCAACAAGGTGCCCAGAAGATGATATGTGCTGTGCAACCATGGTGGCGCCACGATCTGCCTCTGCCAGTGGGCATATATGTGGCGGACCACTACCACAAATTTCGATCACTGACATAGCGCTGAAACTAAAGGCCTGCCTGCCAAGATACTCAGGCTCAGACCTGCAGTTTATCTATCTATCGTCCTCTAACTGTGTTTTTTTTTTTTTTTTTTGGCAATCTCTATAGATGGCTCATTTCAATATAACATCAGCATTTTTTTGCAGTGAGCCATACCTGCATGCTCCAGGTAACATCAGCTGACAGGGCAAAGTGGTGCAGGGCCACCCTGTCACCACATCACCTCCTCTACCAATGGTGATCTGGGTGCTGGCTGCGATCTACGGCAGGCGCACACCCGTAAATTTGCCCTCTGCAACTGTGGTGGAGGTGGGGTCTGGGCAGCCCTATCTAACAATTGTGGCCTAGGTCACTCCCGAGCCTCCTCTGTAACTCAGCTGGCCTCTGCCACGGCGCTGTTCCTGACTGGTCTCTAGTCTCCTGATGCCATGCTGATGCCCTCAATATGCAGGGAAATGCACGAACTCAGGCAATATCATATCCTCTCACGAAGTGTAGCATCTTCCCCAAGTCTGAGAAAATATTCTAGTTCAACCCCATGATGAAGCGTTGGTATTCTGGATGCCATGGTATCAGCAAAGGCCAGTGCATACCGGGCCAAAATCAAATACCGTATTCCAGAGCACTCATGGCCCCCTACTCTAAATGTAAAAACTGGTCCACTCAGGCCTGTTGAATCTTCGTGGCAAATAGTGATCCGAAAAGCTCCTGAGAAGCTGGACCAGGTCGGAGAAATGCATCCCTTAGGACCTTTCCACACTTTCATACCCAATGGCAATATCTCATGCCCAATGCTTCCAATTCAACCGATTCTATATAAACGTGGCATGCATAATCGTAGAAAATTCTCTGCATCTGATCTAGAAAATCCCTGAGGGGTCCTCTGTTCGATCCGTACCTGTAAACTTCGGAAGTTGACCAAGAACTCCAGGACCCTAGAACTACCGAGCCCTCGACAGCTGCATATTGTAGACGGCATGACTACAACGCTGAGCCAGGCATCATCTGTGCCAACATGTCTACCGCCTCCTGACCTCCTGGTCGGAAGGTTTCGGTATAGGGACTGCTGGAGGTGGTATGCCCCAGTGGCTCTGATTATTGGTGGAGACTATTGAGAAGGTTGGGATGATTCCTCTGTGTGCTTTTCTGATCGGGCTGTTTTTCTAAACGAGGAGTGAGGCATCCTGCTGGTGCCTTCCCTGCTGCAATATCAAGCTCCGGCCTGTATTGGATGTCGCTGGTCTGACATTATCTGTAACCAAAGAATATAGTGAGCTCTAGGGACTCAACCCTATACTGTACCGCTCTACAACACAGCCGAATAAGAATAAAAAGCAACCATCTATCATGCCTTGCGGCCTCCTACCTATAGTATGTAATTTTAACGCATCCATAGGCAAGACTCTACCTAACCTGACTTGCAGACTCCCTAGGATACGACCTATACAGTGCAGTTTACTTCACCTTGGGAGGCATGACTGGCACCTGCCATTGCCCTACTGGGACCTGGACCACTGGGCTGAGATGAGCTAAGCACTTACGGGTATCGGTAGGCTCACAACTCACGGATTCAAGAAAACAGCGGGCTATATAATGGAACATCATAAATACAGCCTCCAGCCGACTAGGCCTATAGCCACCTGCTTAACTTAACAACAGCTGCCCAAAACAACTAAATTAATAGGGGAACCTATGTGGGCTCAAAGATTCACCATCATCTAGTTATTGTGAATCAAGAAAACAAGTGCTAATTGCTCGTGACCAGCAAGGTCACCACTGTATGAATAAGGCCCCACGGCCATCATAAACAAACTAAAACATACATAACCTCACACATCAGTACAGCTAATCTACAGGAAATGTCACAGTCTACGAAAGCCTCTAAGAATATAATATGGTTGGGACAGGGCCCCAGCCTACCCATACTAATACAACAAAGAAAGGGATAAAGCTCTAGCTATCTAGCTTTGGATGACTGGAGCTGATGACTCTGTATGATGGTCATGGGGCTCACGAGGATCGGCTCCTCGTCTATGAGTACTATACCAAACAGTAATGCAGCGCCCAAGCAGGCGTCGGTACCGCTGGTACTGAGTATGTAAAAGCAACCTGTTGGAAAATATTGAAGAAAAGCAATATGACTAATAGAGCCAAGAGTAGAAGGAAATAGACTGTGTGCTGACTAAAGTATGAGTTCAAGACCCAAATATCATAATATACTGAAAGGAGTAGGAGTCATACCTGGAAATGTAGCATTCCTACTGTCGATCAATTCATGTAGCGTAACGCTGGCATATTATAACATAACATAGCATAGCACACATAAACCTTACCCGGCCCCACACTGCAGTCAGGAGGTACAACAAAACGCAATCTATACCCCTACCCCAGTCTGTCCATCTCCCATAGTAACTACCAAGCGTCCTGCCGGCCCCTGGGTATGCACTTGGGCTCGGTGAGCGCCTTGACTATAGCTATACGTGTTCGGAGGACTCGAGTCAACACCGGGCATGCCTGCTCGACGGGGTGTATAAAAGCCGACCAAGGCAAAATATGGGAAACCGATATCAGCGTTCGTCCCCTGGGGGACGGTATGCCATCCGTAGAGCGGCGTATCCTCGCCCTCTGGCGTACGACTCGATACAGCTATTAATCCTGGGGCAGTCATGAATGCTAAGTGTCCAACCCCAAAACAATACAGTCGAGTCTCAACTAGTAATACTAACTGCATATACCACATGCTGAAACTAGTGATAATATGTATGTATATACTACATGCTGAAACTAATGACAGTGTTATGTATGTATTTACGACAAGTTGAGACTGATAATGGTATATATATAACCTTAAATGTCTTTGTCTTTGATCTAATCTCTTGAACAAGATATAATCGTTCTACTGAGAATCATGTTGTATAATTGAGTTTCATACTAAACATGATTTACTACTTCTAACATGCTTTCTAAACTTCATTTTAGGCTACTATTCTATTTCTTAAATACTTTAAGGGGAACTTTTTATTGCTTTACTAAGTTTCAAATGAACACGATAATATCCGCATAATTTACTAAATTACATGCTGGGCATGCTGTACTGTTTCTGACACTTTCTACTAGAATTTATATCGTGCATAATAAATTTCACGCTATACATGACATGATGCTTCAAGATCGTACTAAAATTTATACTAAACATATATGGATTCTTAAACATTCTACTGGCACTTGAGCTATGTTACTATACGGAGCATACTAGCTTGCCGAAGAAACTGGCTTTACATACCTCAGTTTCTAATTTCCCAGCTAATTGGCGTAATTCGGTCAATATTCCGCTATTTCTCTCTCAACTGCATCCATACATATATATCAATTAGGACTAAATAAATTTAATATTCTGAAATAAAATATCACTTTTAATATATATATAGCCAAAAATTTGACTTATCCGAGAAGCACGCTATTTCTGAGAAGTCCAGAAGGGAGAAATACTCAACTTTAGGGCTAGGAGTATATTGACACTAATTTGGAGCAATTCCACTTACCTTAGCTCGGTAGGACGGCGATTCGCTGTGGGATTTCACAAAACTAACTCCATGGGAATGCTCTCTGCAGCTTTATACTGCGGTATCTAGGATTAATTCGAGTTTGGAACGCGTATAATGGCGTAATTGGAAGGAAATTTAACGAACACCTTCGTGCCCTCTGTTCTTAGCTGTGTTCTATGGAAATTATGAAATTAAAATCAAGTTGGTGCTTTTATACTTGAGGCTGCACACTCAGCTCTGTGGCACGTTGGCCATGTGAGGAGAGTGAGCCTGCAGCTGTTTCTACCGTATGCATCATGGAGGTGAGCCTCCGTGACACTCAAGCCATCATGGAGGAAGTCTGCCAGCCTCCTTTTGCGATGGTTCGACGTAATCACTTATCCGGTCTTTCGGGCCTTTTCCTAACGGTCTTTCCCCGGGCCTTTTCCTAACATGTATGACATTCTAAAACTCTTAACCAACATGCGAATAGGCCATCTACATGTCGAGAATTTACGGGGTGTAACAACTAACTATAAAAAAAAGAAAACTTATTATATGCGAACTAATTAAAAGTGGGCTATTTTATGCTAATTTAAGAAGAAAATTAACATACTATGCCAATTTTGTTTTTAATATTTTCAAGTATTTACAACAATCAAACTTATGTTTATTATATTACTCATGAGTTTTTGACTTCTTAGGTATATTTTTTCAAGAATTTTGTGACAACTTCAGATGATTCAATTTGATGGATCATTACATTATACTAAATGTAGCTGTAAAGTTACGGAGCCCCATTTTAGAGTAATCCTCTCTGGTGAGAAAAAAAAGTTCTGTCGTACCAAATAATTCTTAGTACAAATTTTATTTCTATATCAATCTGGAATAGTCGTTTAGTTATGGAATAATAATTTTTGCTTCCTCTGCAATTACATTATAAGTTTTATTATTCTATTTTTTTTCTCTGGTTATAGCCTGTTGTACTCTTTTTTTTTAAAGTAATCACTCATTTAAATATAACTTTCAATTACCTTTATTCTTTTCTTCTTTTCCTTATATTTTTCTTAATTTACCTCGTGTGAGAAGACAGTCCTAATATGTCAAGATTACAAATCATTATATACTCTTGATTGGTTATTTACATTATCAACTACCGAATTTAGTTGTTATATTAGTCACTGCTTATATAGTTCTTTGATAATGTTCAAAAATACTTTTCCAATTAACGAGGTGGCTACAATTGTTGACAAAGTCAAATATTTCAACGAGTGTCAGGGTTGAATCCCACAAAGATTGAAGATTGGATTCGCCAAGTGTCTTAAATCAATTCACAAGTGTGGTAAATCAAGTATGAACATAAAATAAATGTTGGAGGAAAAGAGGCGGAACAAGTAGCAATTCAAACTGTAAAATCGAGCAAGGGGAAAACAATTATTTCAATCAAGAGGAGAGACTAGGTGTGCATTTGATGGGGCTTCAACTTGGTAGGTATTGACTAAGGACCTTAGAATTATTTAATGCATGGAAAGCAGTGGTTTTGAGCTGCACTCTAAGTTTCTCAACCAAAAGAGTGTGTTTATCTTGGATTTTCTCAAACCCCAAAGCCAAATCACAAATCAACCATGTAGTGCTTGAGGAAGGGTTTAAACTATCTCTAGCTCTAACCCTTTAATGAAATTTGACTTGGGTATGGACTATCTCTAGCTCCTCTCTATGAATCAACTCCAATTCCTCACAATTGAAGCCTTACCCAACTTCAATTTTCTTTCTCAAGAAAAATTTAAGTTAGAGAGCTTAATCAATGATTGAAACTATCAATTATTAAATTAAAACTTAAAGAATTCAATAGATCCAAGTTTTCTACTTAACTCTAAGATCAATTAGTCGATACCCACTTAGGTCTATAGACCCATCAAGCACACACAACCCTAGGATATAATTTAGCTACACCATAATTGATGAAAGAGAAATTATACCAAGGAATAGTTCATCCATTCCATTCATCATCAGCAAATAAAATTCAGTTCTTAGCTCAAGGTCTATAATAATAGAGTTTTTTTCATCCCAATGAAAGTGAAGAAGAAAGTAGAATGTACTATATCTATCACTTTCTATAATATTCTCCCTAGTGTAATTCTATGATTTGTACAATTGGGGTAAAATCAACATATATTCTATGCACAACTATCTAAATTGCCCTTGGAAGCTTCTCAGGTACACTTGTACTTTTTTTTTGAATGATTTTGCCCTTCAACAATGATGCGGGTCACTTGCATGGCACCTGCATTTCATAGGTGCCATTGTGTGGCTCACAGATCTTCTTTCAGGCATAAGCAATGCTTCTTTCATGCCATCTGCGGTGGCGTATGTGGTTTGCAGATGCCAGTCTGCGACTCGTAGGTCAGATTTAGCCAATTTCCATATTCTTCTACGTAGCACTTGCATTTTAAAGGTTCCATTGTACGACATGCATGTATTCATCTTCTTCCAGCAGATTACTTTCAGATCAATTCCTTCATTTTCTTTGTTTTAATCAAATGTCTGCACAAAAGAAGAGAAAAGACATAAAACCTTTCTCAACTGTGTGAAAACAAGACAATAGCTCATGCTTAATAGCTAAATGAGTTGGTAAATTACCAACTCATCAAAATCCCAAATTTGAACCATTTCTTTTCCTCAAAAAAAACATTCACTCACAAGTGGAATTGACTTAAGCATATCATATCATAAAAGCTGCACACAGGACTACTAAGACTCAAGACAACCCCAAAATCATAAACAGACTCAAAAATTAAAAAGACTCAAATAAGTGCACAAATTTCAAATGGTACCATCATACATACTTGGAAAATATCATCATCATTCTTTCAATCCAAATTAGGGGAATTTTCATTTCTATCATAATCAACAAGCATATCAAATCATTCGCATCCAACCTTCAAGGTTTGTCTAAAAGTTCAGTACACGACTTGTTGCATTTATACCTCTCAATTGAGATCAAGACTTTAACAATTACTCCAAGGATGAAATGCCATTGACCAAAAGAGAGATCTCACTCACAATTATACAATTCACACAATAGGGATTATAAGATGATCTAGGAACTCTCACTCTCTCAAAGATATTCAAGTGCACACATATTGATCCATAGACTTGCTCTTTATGTAACTCACCACTAATATAGAGTTGCCAAGCTTGAGATCCTCAAGGACTTTTAGGTCATGATAAAGGCTAGGGGTAAGAATAGGATACCATGTTTTTCAAGTGACTAGAACCTCCCGAGCGCTCTTGCGATATAAATTCACATCCTGCTTACAACATGGATTCAACTTCACCTTATGTCTCCTTCCCACACTCCCATGTTTCCCAAATAGACACTCTTTTAACACTTTAGATTTCTACATCAATCCTCCTCTATATAAGAGATAGAACCACTCAAATCTTTTCTTTCTTCTTTTGATCAAATGTTTTTCAACCAGCCATTTTATTTTTTTTACAATAAGCAATTGGTGCTACCTCACATTGAGGCTCATTCCTCTTTCCCTTTTTTTTGCACACCCCCCAAATTTAAGTTTTTGCCTACATCAACATTTTATTCCCTCATTATCCCTCAAATATCGGGCTTTAAGGGCCCATTTTTCTTTCATCACTAGCAACTAGGGAGGAATGGGTGCCAAAGTAGAGGATTCAAAAAGGGTTTAAGGTTTATAATGTAGTTTCCAATAAAATGATTTAAGGCTTAAAAATTGATTAATTAGGATTGATGTTAAAGGAGGGCCTTGTTTTTTATGAAGTGACTATCCAAAAAGCATTTAAGGTCATTTTCTAAGCTCAGCTACATCTAGAATTTTTCCTTGAATAAAATTTGGAGAAAGTTCTAGACGATATGCATACACAAGAATCAAACAACAACCTTACTACACAATGCATCACAAATTAAAGGAGTCTAGTTATTCTTAAAATTAATTAAAAATCATGACTTTTGATAAGTTATTCTAAGTTTCATACACTCATTTGTGAATCATAAAGCCAACCAAAGAGTGTAGGTGTCATGACAAGAGAATTCTTTCTTTTTAAGCTCACTTTCCCCTTTTTCTCGAAATCTCAATTTCATTGCCCAAAAAAGGTGGTGCCTCTCAAGGTAAGTGCACAAATACTCAAGATCAAAACTAAAATATGGCATTTTCTCTTCAGAAAGTCACCTATTAATCCAACATAGACAATGTCACTTAGTTCAACACAAAAATAAAATAAGAATTTTTTTTCCTTGGGAAAGAATCGCGGTATGAATAAAATCCTTAGAGTTTATTTACTAGATACTATCTACAAAGGTGATTCTAATAAGCGGGTAGTAAGACAATTGGAGTGTAAAACTGATCTGGTAATGGAAATTCACATTATCATCACAAGAAAAGTTAAAGTCCGGCAAGGGTCAAAAGTTGAAATCAATATGAAATAAACCTGGAAAGGGCATTCATTCATCAAAACATCATTCAAATAAAAATACATAATATCCAAAACATCCAAACAAAACAAGACACTCTCGATGAGGGAAATAATAGCAACCACCAAAAGAGCACATCCCACCCCCAACTCAAATGCAAACATTGTCCCCAATGTTATCAACTAAAGAATAAAGGGGGCAAGAACTCCTTGTGCCATCTATTTTTCATCATTATTTTGTGGCACTGCATCTGCCCTAGAACCTATGCCACCCCTGCGGGAGTGAGTCATGCCAAAGGATGCCAACAACACATCTTGTATCTCCAAAGGAACATCAGCACCATCTTTTTCTTTCTCATCCTCCTCATCCTCTTCTAAGCTCCCAAGTAACTCATCAATTGGGCCCAGAGTGGTGTGTGGGGCATTCATACCTTTATCCAAAAAGCTCATGTCAGTGCTGGAAAGGGGACCTTACCCTTTAGCTCCTTCATATCAGTCCGAAGGGAAGCAATTTGTCACACCGCAAATCTGAGGAGGCATGATTGGCACCTAATGCCATACTTGACGGAGAGAATCTTGATAAAATCTAACTACAATAGGCCAGAACCGATGAGGTTCGGCAATACAACAACTATAAAATCAGAGTAAGACAACACACGATAGTGGAAGCTAGCTCATAGACCAACTAATAGATACACAATAGGCTGTCAAGGCCATTGAATGGAAAAAAACTATAGAATCACGCCCACCTGGCCTTCAACAACATACTAACACCACAACATTATCTACAAGTCTCTATGAGTACAATAGTAATCAAATGATCGGGACAAGGCCCCGAACTACCTATAAGTAAAATATCTGGCGACTCCAAATGACCTGGAGAGAACTAACTCAGCTGGAATTCTACTCAGCACTCAAGAACTCGATCTACCGACCGACCATCACCTACAAGCATGAATGCAGTGCCCCGAGGGAAGCATTCATGTCTCCCTCCAAAAAGCTCATGTCAGTGCTGGAAAGGGGGCCTTACCCTTTAGCTCCTTCATATCAGTCCGAAGGGAACAACTTGTCACACCCCAAACTTGGGGAGGTGTGACTAGCACCTAGTGCAAAACTTGACCGAGTGAACCCTGCAAAAATCTAACTACAATAGGCCAGAATTGATGAGGTTCAGTATCACAAAAACTATAAAATCAGAGTAAGACGATTGACTATAGTAGAAGCTCACTCACAGACCAACTAATAGATACACAATAGGTTGTCAAGGCCACAGAATGGAAAACAACCATACAATCAGGCCCACCTAGCCTTCAACAACATACTAATATCACAACGACATCTACGAGCCTCTATGAATACATAGTAATCAAACGATTAGCACAGGGGCCCTGAACTACCCTTAACTCAAACATCTGGAGACTCTAAATGACCTGGAGTGCATCAACTCAGCTGGAACTCCACTTAGCACCCAATAACTCGATCTACCGGCCCACCATCGCCTGCAGGCATGAATGCAACACCCTGACTAGGGCGCCAGTACAATAATGTACCGAGTATGAAAGGCGGGAACAACTACAAGACTCACATTAGATATCAACAGATATACTAGATATCACAGCAAGATAAACTCAACTTAAGTAAACACATAGAACCTACATAGTGCCCATAAGCCTTGCAAATACAAGCAAATACACAAACAGAATCTACCTGGCCCCTATAAGTTGGGCAAGTCCAAAGAAAGTAAATAACAACAAACAACACCTAGCCATCAGAGCTCACCTGCCATCACCTTTGGACCTCTCAACGAGCACAGTTAACACCAGCCAATGCCTAGCATCCACTGCTATCAGATAATAGATAACACAAATAATGATCATAATATAATACCAAGAAAATCAAAAGTAAACACCAGTTAATCAATATCATCAAACAAACACTGTCGGACCCTCTCTCAGCTGCACATAGTTAGTAGAGCTCCATCTATTTAGGAGAGACAATCGCAATTCTAGAAACACTCAGAAAATACATATACGGTATGGAGGTATGTACCTCTCTATACGACTTGCATGTCTCAAAATGGCCCTATGGGAGGAAAAAGCAACTCCACCATAGGCTAATTGTTCTACCCCTTGGACTAAACTCTGTGTTCGGACCTACTCTCAGTGTTGGATATCTACGACTCCCAAGGGCTTCAACATACACACACACACAAAATCACATAATAAAAACATTCAAAATAAACAACAACAACAACACATGCTCAAACATCCCACAACCGGCTCTCAAACCCCACCAACCGATTACACAACACAATACTATTCTTTCACATCTAGCCACCCACTGACGAGCCACTAGTTGAACAATGGATTACCATCCTAACCACTCTATATCCAAGCTTTAAAAGTATCCCACAAGCCACTATACTCACCACTAATATCAAGGGACATGACCAAATCATCCCAAGTGTCACCACAGTCATCACGTGCCATCAACACGGCCAACACTACTGCTGATTCAAATATAACAAAAGATCATTGCAACCATCAACCTTAATGACTCTAAATCCTCATTCACTTTTCATTATCATCACCTATTCATATTCACACAAATAGCCCATAACTTTATACAATAACCACATGCCTCACACATGACCTCTTGACACGAGCCTAATAATTTGCCATAACTACGATTCTCCGTACTCAAGCCCCAGCTACCAACCAAACCAGAACCTCATACACCTATTTATCATTATATAAGAAGAATCACAAGAGTCAAATAACAATATAACACAAATCTTCACAAAATAGCCAACACACTCATCATTATTGATGACAACGACTACGACATTCATGCCAACAAAGGGAGGAACAAGCCTAACATACCTTGGATTTTTGGAGAACACGAACTAAGAAAAACCTCCACCCTTATAAGCATCAAGTTAATTCCTAATAGAAACCCAATTTACTGCCAAAACGCGGCCAACACAACTCAACAATGAAACAAGACAAATGAAGCTTAACCAATAAGATTCATATGAATTCGACGGTAGAAACTCTGAGACAATAATATACCGGTGTTAGCACACATATAACCAACCTAAAAAACTAAGGAAAACAAAAGGAATAAGTCTTACCAACATCTTTACCACGAAACAACCCAAATATCCTAGAAAAGATACCAAAACGCAAGCTACACGCGATTCTCGACTTTCTGACATCAAAATTATCTTAAACCGTGGCTCTCTACCTTAAAAAGACTTATAAAACTTAATAAAGAGTTGGAGAAAGGTTTCTTAGGAAGGGTATTGCTAGAAAATGAATTTGGATGGCCAACAACCTACCAAAGGGACTTAAATAGTCCTCTACCGCCTTAAACTGCTTGTGACATGCCTGCTTGCGGGGTATTGCAAAACGCGAATATCTCTCTATTCTGAAGTCGGATTGATGAACGGTTTAATGCGCTGGAAACTAGGCTCATAGATATTTAATTTGATAGGTTGTAGGCCCCCTATTTCCGTATATATTAGGAGAAAATATTTGATACATTGGACCTAAATTTCAAAGAATCTGAAGAATGAAATTTGTAATAACTTTTGCCAAATTTCATTCTACAACTTGATTGACGTCCAATCTTAAATACTATCATAGAGTGACTTAAATAACTCATAAACTTCCTTCTTAGACTGTTAAGTACTCTTATTCCTACCTTGAAAGCATGGGTTTATCTCTCAAATTATCCGGAGGTGTTGCACAACTGCTCCCTCGACCACGTCAACTCTAGGGCATATCTTGTTGAGGCTGTCAAACACGTCCTTCATTTTGGTCTTCACAGACATCTGGATCAGGGTTGGGAGACTCTTCGCCAACTTTGTAAGCTGATTTTCATGGGCATGCATCATGTCAACCAACTTTTGGAGCCCACTAGGTCTGGAGGATAGAGGTGGTGGTCAAGACCCTGGATGTGGTTCCATCTTGGAAGCATGTCTCGATATTTTTGGAGTGGGATCATTAAGGTCTTGTGACAATGGGACACTACTAGTGTCATGTGTCACAGAATCCTCTCGGAGGTCCCAAGAATGCATCCTACGCTTCTTGCTTTTGGGGGCATCAACATCCCTCTTCTTGTCAATATCAATAACTCCGGTAACAGAGCTATCACAGGCATCAGCAAAATAGGGAACCCCGCTCTAGCATAGATCTGGCTAATAAATAGGGGAAATGTCATAGAGAGAGCCGACTATCGAGATTTTCTCTTACTTTGCATGGCACCCACCTCCCCGAAGTTCACATATATTTCGTACATAATGCAGGCTATCAAGATTGTTGTTTCCAGTTGCACCTTCTGATAATTTTTGTAGGGAATGAGGCGGGAGCAAACCAAATCCAGCCATAACTTGTCTTCAAAATGGAAATCCTGCTTGGAGATTTTTCCACCCAAAGTGTCCCACACTAGCTGCCCATTTGCAATAATTCTAGCTACACATTCAAGTTGGTGAATCTTTGCATCTACACACGCTGCTAACTCCATTCCCAGGGCAATTGGCTCTGCCCAGTAGATAGAGTTGATAGCATCAGGGGTGATAGCAATTTCTTTGTCTCGTACCATGATATATGGAAAACACGGGAACTTATCTACCCTTCCTGAGTGTTTCATTAGGTTTGGCTTAGCTTGATAAGGCGTAGAACTCAAGCACAAGGGTAGGGAGTGACTACTGGTGCATCAAGGAATGGGTGCCAATCTCTTTCAGCAAACTGTTTGTTACTGTTAGGAAATCCTGCCCTAGCCCAGCCAGATTAAAGTGTTTCTCTTATGTGAATGACTGGCCAGTTAGATATTTAATAAAATAGGGCTTCATGCCCTCCCCACATAACCGGAGACTTTCCTCAGTGTTGGCAGGGGCTAGGGTCTTTCTACTTTTGCCTTTTCCTTTTTCCTTGCCTTCGGTAGAAGATGGAGTTTTCCCTTTATCTTGTCGCCTGGATGAAGACATACGACAAAATAATGTGAGTGCCATAACAACAGAACCAAACTCTTTTTGTATTTTTCTATTATAAAATAAAGAAAACATCTACAATAAGCTAAGAAAAGAAAATGATTTGGAATGCAAAAAGGAAAAGAGCAGCAAGATTTAACTGCTTGTATCTACGGGTGACCCACATCATGCAGATGAGTTGCAAACGTAAAGCAAAATCACTAGCAACAATCTGGCCATCTGCGTTTTCATCTACACTTCACAGGTGAAGATCTATCATGCGCAAGTGTAACGTATGTATGAGGCAGTAAATCTGGGACCATCACATGCATTGGGCCTATATTTCTAAGAGCAACATCTGTGGCACGCATAAGATTAATAGTGCCTTAACCTTCAGTTCTTAGGTTTTCAACCTAATTTGAAGTCATATTTATGCAATTTCAAAGTCTAACGGGTGATTAGACTTCCCCAAAAGACACAATAACAATATCAACATCTATTTGACCACTACAACTACTCAACGACATCTCTGAAGAAGGACGTTACCCCATCTATCATTGGGAAATATCGAGTCACCATTTCTACCATCAACAACATTATTTCAGTCACAACAACCCAACATTCTCACTAAGCATGGTTACATATCATCAAGATTAACAAGAATAACTAAATGCCAATAGAAATTCATCAACATTACCAAACAATCATGAAGCAGCAATAATTTTTCCTTAAGAAAAACATCACCCAAACTATCATTGGGAAAAATCAATCATCACAATCAAACGGGATACTCAGACTTCACCCTCAACTAAATTTCACGGAATCAATCACTATATAATCATACAAAATTAGATAAAGCACAAATTTCCCATACATTCTCAATTTCAACTCCACTCATATATACCCATAAAACTCAATTTCAGGAGAAGCATAATGATACAAATGGGGGAAATAGAGAATGAAAAGATAAAGACTATCATGCTTATTCTACCACACATCCTCAATCATAAAGACAATGAAAATCTAGGCAAAAAAGCATACCAAAATAGAGTGAGGAGAAATGGATAGTTGAAAAATCAAGCTTCACAACAATGGTAATGGGAATGGAGCCGACCCTAGCTCTGTTGAAATGGTTTGGTGAGGTTTGTGATGGGAGAAGGGAGAAAATGTTAGATGTATAGAGTGGGGGAAGGTGGGAAGTTGGATGAATTAAATGGGGAGTAAGTTAGAGTTAATGAGGAGTGAAAATGGAGGTTAAGGGCTGAAAATCAAGATTTTAAAGTGGTGGGGAAGGTGAAATGTCGCAGGACAAAGCTGGGTCGGGTTGGTCAAATGGGTAGTCAACCTTTAAAATTCTCATACCTGCATCTGTGCCAGCACATGTGCCCACATATTGATATCTACGACACACATGTCAAACATAGATATGACTCAAAAGTGCCATTNATATGACTCAAAAGTGCCATTGTTCTGTTTTGGACCTGCATTACCATGTGTGTTGCAGGTCCTTGTCTGTGTTTCATAGATGAGGTGTAAGTGCCTTGATTTTGAACATCTTTCTTCCAGGTATTTTGGACATGACTTGCGTCATACCTACATGCTATAGGGTGGGACTTGCGTTTTGCAAGTCTAGCACATGTACCTCTTTTATGCCTTTTTAAACTTTTTTTCACGATTCCATCTTCCCGCATTCCTACAACAAAACAAAAACAACCAAAGAGTGAAGTAAAAAAGAATTTGAAGACACTTGGATTGCCTTCCAAGGCGCTTGATTTAACATCGTGGCTCGATGATATCACCTCACAAGTCAACAATGATTTGGAGGCTCAACCTCCTTATACGGGACCTCAACCAGCTCGTGCCTTGCATCTATCACGGCAACAACCTGATGAGTTGATAATTTATCAACTCCTTAGGCTTTTAAATATGAGTTTTTGCTTAGTTTTCAAATCATTTAAGAGGATTTTATGATCTTTCTCTTTAGTTTTCCAAGTATTTAATTTAAAGAGAGAAAACAAGAACCTTGGTAAAAGCATGAAATTTAAGGAGAGGACTAAAGTTTGATCAGATGAGACCGGCGCTCCACCAGATGGAGCCGGCAAAACACCGGCTGGAACATAGAAGCTATTGGATGAGTGAATTAAAGAAACATACTGCTATCTAGGCCTTAGAGGGCCTTAGGGAGTATTTCTCACCCATGTCTAGTTTTATTTTATAGATGCTTTGAGGATAGATCATGACTTTAAGTGTGACGTGAGGTTATATCTTCCATTATTTTGAGATTAAGGGTGAGTATGCCATCAAGTTTTTTCTTGAAAATTTTATAAAATGGCATGGCTCATCTACCCTTCATTTTTTTCTTAGGCCTCATTTTTTCCCGAGAGGAAGACATTTGAACTGGGTAAAATTTTCATTTTTAGGAGTAGTTTTTAAAATTATATTTTTTTAAGAAAAGAGAAGGCTTTTCCCGATTATGGGTAGTTGACGATCGTCTTGAGGGCAGTTAGTCATTAGGAATTAGGTAGAAAGCATAATCCATAGAGCCATGTGAATGCTAGGTGCTCAGGTTATGTGCTAATTTGACTGAATAATGCAAGAATTGGTTTTGAAAGTTGAAAACATGCTGTGAAAAAATAAATGGCCTCTTTTGAGACACTTAGGCTCAATTATTAGACTCTTGTGTGATTTTATTGATTTGATGTATAATTCCTTCTATTGTTTGCCTAATTGAGGGTCTACATGAATCTGTCTTGAGTTAAATGTGTCATGTGTGTGAGAGATAATTTGCATACATTTCATGCTTTCATATTAATGTCTAGAACTTGTTGGGTGTGTGTGCTAAAGGAATGAAGAGTGTGAATTTTGGAGATAATATAGACGTTTCTTTGATTAGCCTACTTTTATCCTATGAATTACCTACCCATATGCAATATCCTTAGTTAGTCATGTTGATCCTTTAACCTATTCTTTTGTAACCATAATTAAAGAAAAATCTCTTTATTCTAATTGACCTTTAACTTGATCCTAACTCCTAAGGCACTTTGATAGGAGCACAAGGAGAGAAAATGGGAAAGTTGAAGGGGGGAAGCCAAAAGGAAAAGGTTAAGGGTGCAAGAAATGAAATAAAATATGTAGGGAGCACAAAAAAAAGAAAAAAAGAAAAAAATAGTAAAAAGTTTTGATCGCTCCTTACTAACTACCAATGATCATATGCTTAAATGAATGGGGAATTAAAGAATAACGGAGGGTGAGAAAAGTAAAAGGAAAAAGAAGTTAGAAAGTTGAAGATTGTGCTTAATGAAGATGAAAAAGTTGTGGATTATTAAAGTGCTTAGGGAGGTTAGTCATTATTCTAGCCAAATAATTTATACCTGTCCCTTAGCCTACATCACACCCATTTAAGTCCTACTTGATTCTAACTTTATCATTCTTATATTAGTAGAGTTTTTACACTAAGGGAAAGCCTATGGTTCATCATATATTGTATGAGAAGTTATTTGTGAGAGTGAGCGTGATTTTTTTCATTTATATGCCCATATATTTGATTCTTTCATATTCTTGTGAGAAAAATATGGGTGACTTTCTTATTGTGAGGGCACATGATTGACAAAGGATAGGTGAAATGTTTAGTTTCTTGATTGGGTGACATATGTTTTTTAGCCAATATTCATAGAGCTTGAGTCAGTTCTTGGGGCTAGGTCGTCTCAAAAGGTTGTTCTTGCGCTTATTTTGAAAGTTGAGGCATGTTATGTTAGAAACTTGAAATTTCGATGTGGTTATATTAGTTGTAGCCTGAGCAGGCCTATTCAATTGGTGTACTCTATATAGGGATAAGGTATAAAGCTAAAATATCTTGCTCGAGGATGAGAAAGGGTCTAAGTATGGGGTGTTGATAAGAGGCCAAAGGTACATATTTTCAGCCTCTATTTTCCTCATGTTTTAGTACTTTAGTCATCTCTTTGAGTATTATTTCTATGGATTATACTTATATTCCTATGTTTTAATTTTGTATCTGGTTGGTAGGTAGATGTGGTGGACATCGATCTGAAATGAGCTGTAAAGGAAGGTTCGGAGCTTCGGAGCAACTTTGGATGTGTATACAAACAAAACAAAGCTGGTGCATAGAGAGATGCACTGCACCAAATCCCAAACTTAAGAAAAATAAAAGGTAGCAGGTTGGTGCAATAGGAGGCATAGTGTGCCTATGCCAAAACTTCAGAAGATAATTATTCAGCAGCACGACAGGAGGTGCACCGCGCTTAAGCCATTCTGGAACTGAACTTTTGGAATTCTTATTCTGAACTTACATAGAGTTAAGGGGGTATTTACCACTACTATATTTATGAGACTTAGGTATTTTTGAAGGGGGTTGGATGATATATCGTAGAGAAAGGGGCAAAACAATTTCTCTTCACAGGTTACTTTTTCTCCTAACTTTCTATCAATTCTTTGTTGTAAACGCATGAATTCCTTTCAACTTCTGGGGATCATGAGTAGATAAACATTATAGTTATAGGTTTTTGGAATAAATATGAAGGTTGAATGTTGATTTTTTTTTATATATATATATTAAATCTTTCCGCTATTGAGTTATTTATTTCTTCTTGAACTGAACTGTTTGATTATTTGACAAAATAGCTAAGCAGACTTGTTAATTGAAGTTCAAAAATGGAATTACAAGGGAAATTAGAAGGAATAGGACTTGTTTGTGAGCCTTATAGGGAAAGGAGAATGGTTTTTTAATGTGGATAGAAATATATTCATTAGCCTTTCTTAGTTGATATAGATGAAATCCTAGATGCACTTCACTATTTTTCTATAACCATAGCAATATACGCATTAGGGATAGTTGAGTGGTCTTAGAGTTATAAAAAATGATGTTAAAATAAGTGATATCAACCTGCAACTAGTAACTCAGGAAAGTGAATAAATATAGCAATTGGATACTTCAACTGGATTGTATAAATTGCTAAGACCCTGGATCTTTTATATCATCTAAGAAACAACCAACCATTTAAGTGTTTTCTTAAGTATTTAATTTGTTTAGTTAGTAGTATACACAACTCTTCAAAAATTATTTCTTTATTTTTAAATAGTTTGAATAAGTATTTAAATTGGACAAAAAATCTAACCAGTCTCTGTGGGTATGATATGGAGACATCATCATCCTGTATTACTTGACGATTGCGTATATGTAACACCCCAAAAGTCTCTACGATCAAGCCCTATACTTGTAGAAAAATCAGTAGAAAATCTAGAAAAAATTCACAGAAAGATTCGTGGTGTGAATCATCAGGTGACATGACAGGTCATGGGAGCAGATGTGGAATGCAAAAGTTCCTCCTGGCCTAGTGACAATGACTCGTGGTACGAGTCTTAGGAAGTAGTGACGAGCCATGGTACGACTTGTTGGTTCTAGTGTGGGGTTGTGATAAGAGTTAGGCATCTATTTGAGTGGTAGGCTTTGGGGAGTAACTAGTCAAGGTACGACTCATTGTAGGAAACAATGAATCATGGTAGGCAGTATTGATTTGGGTCTATTGAGGGAAAGTCTGACGTAATGAGCCATGGTATGACTCATTATAGGAAAAAATGATTCGTGGTGAGTGCCCATGGTTGTGGAATCAGAGAACCAGGAAATATGACTAGCAAACAATAGAAGAAAACCATGAGTCGTTGTCTGGTGGTACGACTCGTGGTACCTGGCAGTCAGCTTTTCAAATACGATTTCCCAGGAGTATTTTCATAAGTTCCTAAACTACTAAACCCTAAATGATGTCGTTTTGGGTTTCTTAAAGAGTGTATTAGGGGTTCAACCTAGACTAAGTCCTTATTCTTTCAAAACAATATTAGATCGAAGGTCCTCTCAAGATTAAGACTAGGGTTCTTCATCATGTCTCTTCAAACATTTCTTGGGTTTTCAATAAACGTTTAGGGAGTCAATTACCCAGGTATGTAGGGTCGTGAATGGGGGAAATTCTTCCACGCTCATGCCCAATTTCATCCCGATTCTATGATTTCAAGACTCTAGCATGTCATGTTCAGATTATAGGGTTTTACCCAATTCAATGCAATCTTCCATGCTATATCTATGGGTTCAATTCTCTCATGTTCCAATTGATGTTTTATGTCTATTAGGGCAGATTTGACTCTCAATTTACTTACTAATTCATGATTTCAAATTGTGATGATTATGTCTTATTATGCATGATTTATGAATTTCAATCTTATGAGCCCATGATTTCAAGTATGATGAATTATCAAAGTATGTATGAATTTTTATGAATTCCTAATCTTATGATTCCGTGATTTCGAAGTTATGAAGTTTTATTCAAGCATGCATAATTTTCATAAAATTCAGGTTCAAGTATCATGGCCAACTCTATGGCATCCGTTCATGAATATTTCACACATGTCAAATATAATTATGATTATGATTTCATGTTTCGGCTAGCCCATGCAAGTTAAAGTATGTTTTCATGATGATGATTATGATCCATGTACATGTTTTGGGGAGTAGTGACTAGCACCGAGTAGGCGAGGGTTTCAGGAAAACCTAGAGTCTCAAAACTACGTTCCACCGTAGATATATATTCATGTTAAAACCCTAAGAGGATTCACAAGTGATATCACACCTTAATCGTTCCTAGCCTTGGCAAGCTTGGGATGGCTCTACCTACCTGAGTGAGATAGTTGGGGCATCATGTAAGGTCTATCATAATGTTGTCGGTTATGACAAAGTCTCCCATTGTTCCTTATATTTTTAGTTACTCATGTTCATGTCTTATGATATTATGTTTTATAGCATATTTGACCCATTGATTTTCGCATATGATTTCAAATATGGTACTCTATATGATTACTATTCTAAACCTTAGGTCATTGTGTTCAGCTTATGATGAATATCTCATGATTATGATTACTTCAAGAATATGGCTTTTAGCATGTTGCCTTATTCTCATGTTCTATCTACTTCAATATTCATGATTTTGGACTATCTTTTTACTAGCATGTTTTACTTTCTCTACATACTCAGTGCATTCAAAGTATTGACCGCATACTCTATATTATATTGTCTCATGATATAGGTTCGGGTGATCCATCTTAGTCCCGTTGTTAGCTCGCTCATGATCAGTCCAACTCTATCCCAGTCTTGGTGAGTCCTCATGATCTAAAGACATCAGTTTTGATTATCTCTTTTGTTCATATCTTTTAGTTTCAGATATAGCGAGCTAGTTGGGTTGTTGTGCCATTATCTCATAAGATATTTAGAGGCTTTTCAGATAGTTATGTATAGATGATTCATCGATATTGTTTCATGATTACATTTATGTTGATATGTTATGCAGACTTCGACTTTTATCATGTTCATGCTTTATTTACACTTAGTAAGACTCTTATTCATGCTATGTATGTGTTACGGGTTAGCTTGGAGACATTCGTGGTACTAGGTCCCATGTATCGGTCTGAGGTCCCAGCTCGAGTCATGAAAAACTTGGTATTAGAGAAAACATTTAGGTGTGTCCTACGGTGTCTGAAAGCCGCTTTAAATAGAGTCTTCTCCAGGGGTGTGAAGTACGCCACACTTATGGAGAAGAGGTTATGAGACGTTTTAGGAAATTTCCCTTCTTTCATGATTCTATCTCATGATATAAAGTTCAACTCTCTACTTCTCTAATTCGTGCTATACGTGTTTGTAGAAATATTCCTCCCAGCCGAGTCAACAGAAGAAGAAATGGCAATGGCAATGGCAATGGAGATGGGCATCAGCCAGCCCCACCAGCTCCAACTGATACCTTACCAGAGTAGGTTACACATGCCAAGTTCAGGGTGGCATTCCAGATGTTATCATAAGCCATGACTGTTCAGGTCAACCAGCAAGCGTGGCTCATATGAATTAGAATGGGAATATGGCAACAACTAGGGTGCGATACTTCATCAGATGAACCCACCTGAGTTTCATGGGTCAAAGGTGGATGAGGTCCCATAGGAGTTTATTGAGGAGGTCCAGAAGATCACCCAGGTTATGGGCGTTTCAAGAGAGGATAGTGCAAACTTGGCCTCCTATAAGCTCAAGAGGGTTGCTCATATTTAGTTTTGACTGTGGAAGGAGAGCAGGGGAGTTGGTGCAGTCCCCGTTGGCTGGGATGAGTTTGTTACGACTTTTATGGACAAGTTCTTTCCCTGAGAGTTGAGGGAAGCAAAGGCAGCAGAGTTCATCAACCTGAAGCATAATGACATAATTGTTCAGGAGTATTCCCTGAAGTTTACCCAGCTATCCAAATATGCTCCGGAGATGCTTGTTGATTCGAGATCTCGTATGAGCAAGTTCTAGAATGGGGAAGCAGATTCATTGGTCAATGAGTGTAGGACGCCATGCTAATTAATGATATAGATATCTCCTGATTGATAATATATGCCCAGCAGATTAAGGAGAAGGAGAGAAAGGCCAAGAGGGCCAGGATAGGGAGCTATGAGCATTTCCAGTAGAGATCTGATGGTGGACATCATCCTCAGTCCCATCAGAGGTCGTCAGCCCTAGATATATCATCATATAGTGTTCTATCCAGACCTCAAGATGATCAGAGGATCAGGGCGTCAGGTTCTAGGGGCCCGAGGAGCACGATAGTAGAGCGCACTTTTCCAGTTTGCAGGAAATGTGGTAAGAACCACCCAGGAGAGTGCTTGGTTGGCTTAGATCTCTCTTCAAGTGTGAGAAGCCCAGACATATGTGCAGGGATTGTCCTTTAGCTAGGTAGGGTGACAGTAGAGGCCATGCCGCAACCACCACTTCAGCAGCTCCAGCAACTCGCCCATCTCAACAGGGCACCTCTTCTAGTGCGGGTGTCGGAAAGCACCAGAACAGTTCTACGCACTCTCATATTTTCATGAGTAGGAGTGCTCACTCGATGTGGTCACCGGTATGTTACGAGTATTCCATCTTGATATGTATGCTCTTATGGGAATACATACATTCTTGTGGCTGTAGACTACGTGTCTAAATGGGTGGAGGCAGTGGCTTTGCCAAATAATGAGGGGAGAAGTGTGACAGCATTCTTAAAAAAATATATCTTGTCAAGGTTGGCACCCCTCGTGCCATCATCAGTGATGGAGGGTCCCATTTTTACAATCAGTTGTTCAGTGCATTGCTTGCTAAATATAGAGTGAAACATAAAGTCTCTACTCCTTATCATCCTCAAATGAGTGGCCAAGCGGAGGTTTCTAATAGGGAGATCAATTCCATCCTGAAAAAGATAGCATATGCCAATAGAACCAATTGGTCTAGAAAGTTAGATGATGCACTTTGGGCATACCGAACTGTTTTCGAAAACTTGAAATCATTAATTAGCATGGAACTGTTTTCAAAATCATGTTTCAATCTTTTTAAATCTAAATTGCCCATTTATGGAAGTTCATGGAAATTATGATTTATGATGAATATTCATTATTTTAAGTTTATT
>JACEIK010009062.1:0-48005 GCA_018107945.1 Datura stramonium
TTAGACTCAAATTGTACATTTGTTTTAGATTAGTATAAATTAGGAAACAAACTCCCAAAATCTTCTTTAAACTATTGTCTGCATTTTTAGAGTTAAAGTTAATTGACACTTGATTCGATTATTACCTTGGTTTAGTCCCTGTGGGATCGATACTTGGCTTTCTTGAGTCATTTTACTACTTGTTCGACCACGTGCACTTGCGTGTAGTCATCTAGACCCACGAACAAGTTTTTGTCGCGTGGGTCAACCGACACGACCAGTCACAGGATGGCGTGTATGCATGGATTACAGGAAGCTCAACCACTGGACCCAAAAAGACTATTTTCCAATGCCATTCTTGGATCAGATGCTTGACAGACTGGCAGGTAGAGTTTTGTACTGTTGTCTTGATGGATATTCGGGATATAACCAGATTACCATTGCTCAAGAAGATCAGGAAAAGAAGACCTTTACTTGTCCGTATGGAACATTCGCTTTCAGAAGAATGCCATTCGGATTGTGCAATGCACCGACTACATTCCAGCGCTGCATGATGTCTATATTCTCAGACATGGTGGAGGACACCAGTGAAGTATTTATGGACGACTCTATGTTCATGTTATCATGATTTTGCTCAAGTATGTATGAATCTCATGAATATCAGCTTATGTATCCTGGTTGAATCTTCAGTATTGCTTTCATGGTTTGTTCACGTATGTCAAGGAAATTATGAATTCATCATGATTTTAAACTATTCCATGCAAAACTCATGTCTCAAGTATGATCATGAGCACCTATGTATGCTTTGGGAGTAGTATTTAACACCGAGTAGACTGGGGTTCCAGCGCACCCAAGTCTCAAATATGTGCCACCATGGGAGAAAGGGCCCTCCCCAATAGAGAGTGTCTCCCTTGCCCCTAGCTAAGGGGACCTCACCGGTTGAGAGTGTCTCCCTTATGCTACCGGGCTCATGAGTGATATCACGTCTTCATGGTTCTTACCCTTGGCAAGGTATGGATACTCTCCTAACGAGGGTTACACGTTGGGATCCATGATGCTCACTTGGAGTATTACAGTTATGAGAATCTTCCACTGTTCCACATGTTTCATTCTTCTTCATGTTCATGCTTTATGATACCATGACTTATAGTATTATTGACCCAATGATCAGTTTATGGGTTTTACTTATGATTTCATACATGTTAAGCTTTATGATTTTTTCTTCAAAACCTTAGGTCATTATACTTCAGTTTACAATGAAAAGCTTATGTTTTATGACTATCTCATGATCATGATTTACAACATGTTTTCCTTACTCTCATATTTTACTTATCCTCCATACGCATTACATTCAAAGTATCAGTCGCATACTTTTTGTGCTATATCATTCATTATATTGGTTCGGGTGTTTAGTCTCAACACCGCTGCTAGATTCACTTTCATCCCACCTTCAACTCAGTTTGGTGAATCCTCATCAGTTGAGGATGGATGTTTTGATTCATGTTTTCTTTTTCCATTTCAATTTTCAGACTTAATAGAGCTAGTTGGGGGCTTGTCCCTTTAGCTCATTTTATGTTAGAGGCTTTTTGGACTATCATGTATAGATGTACAGCGGATTGAGTTGTTGTCCCAGTTTATATGATTTATGATATTTTAGACTTTCGCTTATGCTATATCTTACGATTTTTTTCCACCCAGTTGTATTCTTATTCTTATGTATACATATACCATGGGTTAGCTTGTAGAGATTCATGGTTCTAGGTCTTATATCGCATTCGCAATCTATGCTCGGGTCATGACAAATTTGATGTTAGAGCCTCAAGTTTAGGTATGTCCTAGGGTGTTTGAAAGTTGTGTTAAGTAGAGTCTTTTTCATGGGTGTGAAGTTCTCCACACTTATGAGGAAGATACTACGAGACATTTTAGGAAACTTTCCTTATTTCATATTCTATATCGTGCAATGAAGTCCAACTCTCTCTATTCTTACTCGTGCTATATGCGTTTGCAGAAAATGCCTCCCCAAAGAGCCAACAGAAGAAGCAATGGTAATGCTAACAGGAACCAGCTAGCCCCAATAGCTCCAGCAGACCTTTTGAATGAGCAGATGACTCATGTAGAGTTTAGGGCTATTTTCCAGATGTTGGAAAAGTCCATGACGGCTCAAGTCAACAAGCAGGCAATTGCACCTGTGAATGGGAGTGTTGTAGAAGCTAGGGTGTGAAACTTCACTAGATGAACTCGTCGGAGTTTATAGTTCGAAGGTGGACGAGGATCCATAGGAGTTCATTGATTAGATCCCAAAGATTACTCAAATTATGGGGATTACCGGAGGGGAGAGTGCAGATTTGGCCTCCTATCAGCTGAAAGCGGTAGTTCACATATGGTACCAACAGTGAAAGGAATGCAGTAGGGCAGGTGCAGTTCCTATTGATTAGGATGAGTTTATTAAAACTTTTCTAGATAGATTCTTTCCCCAGGAGATGAGGGAAGAAAAGGATGCAGGATTCATCAATCTAAAGTAGAGTAGCATGAAGGTTCAGGAGTATGCTTAAAAATTCACTCAGTTGTCCAAATATGTCCCAGAGATGGTTCGAGCTAAGGGCTCATATGAGAAAGTTTGTATCAGGAGTTTCAGATTTAGTGGTCATGGAGTGTAGAGATGTAATACACCGAAAACTCTAAGATCAGACCTAGGAGTTGAAACGGAGAAAATTGGATTTTCTACAGCAGGTAACAGGACGAGTCATCCAGTGACCCGTCAGGAACACCACAAGTCATTAAGTGACTCGTTGGGAAAGGTTTGGACTTGGTTGAAAATTTGGGATTTGAGGTGACAACGGGTGTGACCACAAGTCGTGGTCAGCACCACGAGTCGTTGTGTTGTCTGTGGTCAAGGGTCGACTGAAGGAAGAAGAAATTTGAATAGTGTACCTAACGACTAGTCACCATGAGTCGTAGTCGACACCACAATTCGTCAAATGGGTCGTGGTTAGTTGTTGGTTAGAGGTTGGATGCTTTTTTGGTAGTATCCCTAACGGGTGTCACCACGAGTCGTAGGGTACACCACAAGTCATGGTGTCCCTCGTGGTGACCCTTAGAAGAAATTTGGCAGTGAAGGTGACTAGAGGTGACCACGAGTCGGGGTCATTGGCAACGATTCATCCAGTCCCTCGCTATGACTGGCAATATGTTTTTCCCTGCGAATTTATTAAGGGATTTTCTGTAATTTCTAAGTTCCTAAGGCCTAAACTACATTGTTTTAAGCTCATTTAGAAGGGTTTTAAGAGAGATAAACCTATCCTAATCCTTACCATTCCATGCATGCAAAACTAAAAAGTTCTTAGGGGTGATCAAGGCTAAAATCCATCAATTCTTCTTCAATTTCCTTTAGGTATTCAAGGAATAGAGTAAAATCAACTAACCTACGTATGTAAGGCTATGAATGAGAGTTCCTTTCACCCTCATGCCCTAAACTCTTCTCAAATTCCATGGATTTCAATTCTATAATTAAATTTTTATGATCAATGAGGTTTATGCAATTTCTTGTGAAATTCTCTATGATCTATGATGGGTCAATCTCTTCCATGCATTAAATCATATTTTATAATCTACGGGTAGAATTTATGACTGTTTTTATTATTAAATTATAGTTTCAAATTTTAATTAAATTATGCCCAATCATGCATGTTCTTTTGAAAAGTCAAGTTATGATTCCATTATGACCTTGATCTAAATTAGCACAATTATGATTTTTGCCTTACGATATGATTTTTCTCAAGTACTTATCATGGTGTGGCTAGTGATATTCTCCTACCTCCAACGGTACGGAATGAGGTGTTTCATGTTACTAGCACCATGCTACACCTCATCAAAGTTAAAGGATTGTCTGGCGACCTTGCAGGCCAACAAGCATATAAGGAATTTTGTTGAAACCCCCCAGCCATTCAATATCACGAACATTATCCAAGAATCTATTCGACTAAGGTTTTTCCATTCTCTCTCATGGAAGACGCTACATCTTGGTTGGAGGAGCTACATGCAGGTTCGATAACTTCATGGAATGAGTTAACTGCAGCGTTCTTAGATTGATTGTTTCCACCTTCAAGAATGTTGTAATTGCATGATGAAATCATAATCTTCCGACAACTTCTGAGAGAGACATTACATGAGGTTGAGATTCAAGAAGAAGGTGATCATGTGTACTAATAATGGGTTACCAAATGGAGTGTTGTTGCAAAGATTTTACCGATTTCTTGACTCATCGATCAAAATTTTGGACTTGCAAAGTCCCTCTTAGACAGAATGACCAAGACAAACCAAGTTTAACATACACGGGACACCTAGGTGTCCCCAAGTGTTTCCTCCAACCTAATGACAAATGAGATGAGGAAGAAAGGTATGAGACCTTTACAAAGATGATAACTCAAAGAGAGTTGTTGGCTAAGAACATGATGGGCTCCGGAGCCAAGAGTGTGAATGTTATTGGAGCTCAAGGAAACAACTCCTTTGAGGATGATGCCCCATATTCTATGTTCGGTAAAGAATGTCAAATATGTCAAACCAAGTGGCGAGTTCTAGCCTAGGGTACCAAGGTGCCAACCAAGGCCCTTCGTGTCCTCGGGAGGGGAATCAAGGTTGGAGAGACCAATAAGGTCAATAGAGATACAAAGATGGCCAACGGAGAGACTATAATCATGAAAGAGAAGTTGATTTATATAATCAATGCAACTCAAATCCATGTGTACCCCTTCCTAAGGCTGAGGCGTGATTTTGGCCATATTTTTATGCCCATTTTCCATGTTTTTACCCATATTTAATCATGTTTTTAGTTCATAATCCTTATTTTATGCTTAAATTCATGTATGTGTGTGTTTTATGCGCTAACAAATGATTTGAGTTGATTTGAGAAAGAAACTAGGTAAAAATGGGCTCAAAATAATGCAAGAAATGAAGATTTGATGATCTGAAGGATTTGGTGCTATGGTTGGTGCCCCGCACCAAGTCCCAAACTTTAGAGAAAAAAATCTCAGACTGGTGCTATGGCTAGCACGCCGCACTAGGTCCCAAACTTCAGAGAAGAAAATCTAAGTCTGGTGCTATGGCTGGGGCGGCGCACCAGGCCTTATCTGGAGCTTAAATTGCTAGAAATTTGACTAAGTCTGTGGAGAGATAAGAGGGGCAGCGCGCCAGACCCATTCCGAGGCAAAAAATACTGATTTTAAAGTCAAATCTTGAAGGGCTGAAGCGTCATTTTGAAGGCTCATCTATAAATATAAGCCTTAGTGTTACGTAGTTTTTGACTTTTGGGAGTAGTTTTTGACTGCATTGAAGCAATTTTTACTCATTTTTATTTTGTAGTTCATTCATGAAAGCTTGTAAGCCATTTGGAAGGAAGACAAGGTTCTACAAATAGGTTTTCTCTTCTTTACTTTGTATTTTTGCATGAAAATGACTGAGTATTTGTTTTTTCACTCGTTTATGCGTGGCTAAGCTCATATTCTAGGGTTATGGCCATGGTGAATGGATGATTATTTGACAGACTAAATAAACTTAGTTTTGATTCTTCTTTTATGGTTGTTTGTATTTATTTGTGTTAATTTATTATTTATGAGATTGACCAACTTATAAGTAATTCGTTGGCTTTCGATTTAACTTGGGAAAGGGAATCGAAAGGGTTAAAAATAAATAAAGAACGAGAATTCAAAGACCCTTGAACCCATTGGTGATAGGATAGAAGTTGTTGTTGAGGATAGGAATATACCCTTAAACTTCATTTTTATGAAATAAAAAAAGAAGGCATAATCGTCATTTTATTGTTCTTCTGCGATCATATGGATATAGGCGTTAGGGTTCAGGAAATAGTTCTTGGATGCTAGGGATAGTGGAAAGAAATGGAATAGTAACTTGCAACTAACAACCATAGGAAGAATCATTCTAGTTTAATTACGTTTGATAAACTCAACCTAAAACTAACCAAGTGACATTGCCCTAGTTCGTCATCATTATCGAAATACAATCAAGCTTGCATTCGTTTTAGTTAATTTTTACATTTGAAGTTTTAGTATTTTAATTTTCCAAACCAATCTTCATTTTTACTTGTTTTGTAGATTAGTGAAATCAAAGTACAACTTTATAACGATTAGATTGAAAAGTCCCTGTGGGTACGATATCTAGACTTAACAATCCTATATTACTTGACGACCACATGTGCTTGCATTCACTTGGGCGACATCATGTTTATGGCACCGTTGCCGGGGAGTTGAATATTGTTTAATAATTTGTAGATTAGAATTTTGTTTCGCTAGTCTGTATTTTACTTTTGTTTCTTGTTTTTGTTGAAGTTTACAAGGTTGTTTGCCTCAGTGTATGCCAAGAACGAGAAGTCAAGGACCAACCTTAGCTTCTCTTGATCCTGAAATAAAAGAGAACCTTTTGAAGGTTATCTATGGAAAACATCGGGGTGTGCCTGAAATAGAGATATTGAGCATTCTGGAGGCCTATCATTCATCTCTAGTTGGGGGTCATCACAGTGGTATCAGAACTGCACATAAGATCTACAATGTGGATATTATTGTCCCTCTATTCACCAAAATGCATATGATTACGCCAAGTCCTGTGATCAATGCCAAAGGCAGGGGCAGTATTGCCCGTAAATATGAGTTGTTTGATGTGTGGGGCATCAATTTCATGGGCCTAGTTTTTAGCTCATATGGAATGAAATACATCTTGGTGGCAGTGAATTTTGTCTCCAAATGGGTAGAGGCTATTGCACTACAAAACAATGAAGGAAAAAGTGTTACAGCAATCTTGCGGAAGCACATCTTCGCTAGGTTTGGCACTCCCAGAGCTATTATTAGTGATGGTGGATCTCACTTCTGTAACTGCCTCTTTAGGACCCTGTTGGAAAAATATGGTGTCAAGCATAAGGTGGCCACACCTTACCACCCTCAGTCAAGTGGACAAGTGGAAGTTTCGAACAGGGAAATCAAGACCATCCTGGCCAAAATAGTGAATACTAGCCCGATAGATTGGTCTAGGAAGCTCGATGATGCGTTGTGGGCTTACCGAATAGCTTATAATTCCCCTATTGGTTCATCTCCGTACCAACTGGTTCATGGAAAAGCATGTCATATACCGGTTGAACTAGAGCATAAGGCATTATGGGCTTTGAAAAAGCTAAACATGAATTGGAATAAAGTAGCCAAGCTGAGACTTAATCAACTCAATGAGTTGGATGAGTTCTGACTTAGAGCTTATGAGAGTGCGGCCATTTATAAAGAAAGGATGAAGATTTTCCATGATAAGAAGATTGCAAAAAGGGAGTTTAACCCGGATGATTTGGTCCTACTATTAAACTCAAGGCTCCGGTTGCACCCTGGAAAGTTGAAATCTAGATGGATGGGACCCTACAGAGTAGTACATGTGTCCCATATGGTGTACTGAAACTTGAGAATAAAGAAGGAAAAAAGTTCAAAGTGAACGGGCAAAGAATAAAGTTGTATCTGGGAGATGTGGAGGAATTAAAAGGAATACATTGATCTGTTACCTCACACCTGTTCCCTCTCTTTAAACTCTACGCATCACTTCTTTTCTCTTACCTATGTTATCTTTCTTTTAAACTGTGCCTTTACTTCATTTCTCCTCTACCTTCTCTCTCTCTCTCTCTCTTACCAAAACACTTTGTCTTCTCTCCTAAATCCTTTAAGAAAAAATGTTTCAGTACTCTTTAAATTCTCCATCTTCATTTCCCTTCTAAATCATCTTCTCCACCTCCTAAACCTCAATCTCCATCTGCAAGGGACCAAGACCCATTATTGTGTGCAGAGGACCTCATTGTTGATGCCCCTGTTTCTTCAAATTCTACACCCTCTCCAGTTCTTTTTCGATCCTAGAAGAGTCCTAACCCTGATAAATTGGTGCTGGAGGGAGATAGGTGTATCTCTCAAACAGTTAACTTGAATGAGTTTACCGGATCTACGGACCAAGAGGAGTTGCATGAAGAAAGAGAATGGGACAAAGATGATTTGACGGGCCCTTCTGAAGTACCCGCCACAACACCAGGTACTTCCTCTATTTCCCTTCCTCTAGAAGGCCAAGCTGCTGAGAAAGGTTATTTGACTTGTCTATGGATCATTTGTTTAAGACCAGTCTGACATCTTGCAGAGTGAGGCAGAGATTATCGAGTGATCTTTTGAAGCGATGGCCAACGAAGATGTAACACCTCAAAAGTCTCTAAGATCAGACCCCAAGCTTGGTGTAGAAACCAATAGAATAATCTAAAAAATTCCCTCAAAATGACTCATGTGACAAGTCATGTTATGCACCAACAACCCATCATGTGAGTCGTGGTAAGACCCAGTAGTTTCACCTATTGTAACACGAGTCCCTACCACAAGTCATGGTGTGATGGTACGACTCATAGTCAGGAGTCATTGTTTCCATTTGCAGGCAGGGTCCAGATAGAACGAGTGAAAGAATGACGCACTAGTCCAAATGATGAGTAATAGTGACGATTCATAGGATGGAATCAAAGAGTAAGAAACATGATTTCTGTGACCACGGAAGCATGTAGCGACATATTGGACCAAGTAACGGATCATCCTTAAGGGTCGTTGGATGTATTTCAGAGACCTTGCAAGATTGGCCCCTCGGCCACGAGTCGTAGGATGACTCATGGTATATAATAATGGGTCTTTATGAGCACCCATAGGGAGAAGGTTAGAGAAGTAAAAATTGGATACATAAGTAACGACTAGTCACAATGAGTCGTGGTGCAATCACCCATTGTGTGAGCCGTGGTGATTGGGCGGGTAGATTTTTAATATGAATTTTCAGGGGTATTTTTGTAGCTTCCTAAATTTTTAACTCCTAAACCAGGTCATTTTAGATTTCCTAAGGGGCATTTAAGGGTTAAACCTAGCCTAAAATCTCATTCCTCCCAAAGAACCACAGATTAAAGATCAAACTCTCAAGAGTTCTTAAGGAAAGCTAGGGTTCCTCTTCTCAATTTCTCTTGGGTCTCAAGCTAGTGTCAAGGACTCTTCAAGCTCGATATATTGGATCATGAATGGGATATTTCTTCCAATATCAAGTCTAATTTAATGTACTCAATTCCTTCATGACTCCAATTATGATTTTCATGAATTTCTAGGGTTTGACCCTTCTTATGAAGAAACTCTATAAACTCTTATGAAATTGAGACTCTTATGATTCTACTTATGTTTTATGATTATGATTATATAATTTCTATGAAAAACTCTCATGATTATCTATGTTCAAGCTATCATTATTTGGCTCAAGTATGTATGAATCTCATTAATATCAAGCTTATGTATCCTGATTGAATCTTCAGAATTGATTTCATGGCTACTTCACGTATGTCAAGGAATTTATGAATTCATCATAATTTTAAACTACTACATGAAAAAATCATGTTTCAAGTATGATAATGAGCACCTATGTATGTTTTGGGAGTAGTATTTAACACCAGGTAGACTGGGGTTCCATTGCACCCAGGTCTCAAATACGTTCCACCATGGGAGAAAGGGTCTTCCCCAATAGAGAGTGTCATCCTTGCCCTAGCAAAGCGGTCCTCACCAGTTGAGAGTGTATCCCTTATGCTACTAGGCTCATGAGTGACATCACATCTTCATGGTTCTTACCCTTGGAAAGGTATGGACACTCTCCTAACGAGGGTTACACGTTGGGCTCCATGATTCTCACTTGGAGTATATCGGTTAGGAGAATCTTCCACTGTTCCACATGTTTCATTCTTCTTCATGTTCATGCTTTATGATACCATGACTTATAGTATTATTGATCCAATGAGAAGTTTATGGGTTTTACTTATGATTTCATACATGTTAAGCTTTATGATTTTGTCTTCAAAACCTTAGGTCATTATACTTCAGTTTACGATAAAAAGCTTATGTTTTATGACTATCTCATTATCATGATTTACAACATGTTTTCCTTACTCTCATGTTTTACTTATCCTCTATACTCAGTACATTCAAAGTATTGGTCGCATACTTTTTGTGCTATATCATTTCATGATATTGGTTCGTGTGTTTAGTCTCAACACCGCTGCTAGATTCACTTTCATCCCAGCTTCAACTCAGTTTGGTAAGTCCTCATCAGTTGAGGATGGAATTTTTGATTCATGTTTTCTTCTTTCATTTCAATTTTCAGACTTAATAGAGCTAGTTGGGGGCTTGTCTCTTTAGTTCATTTTATGTTAGAGGCTTTTTAGACTATCATGTATAGATGTTTGGCGGATTGAGTTGTTGTCCCAGTTTATATGATTTAAGATATTTTAGACTTTCACTTATGCTATATTTTATGATTTATTTCCCCCTAGTTGTATGCTTATTCTCATGTATACATATATCATGGGTTATCTTGGAGACATTCATGGTTCTAGGTCTTATATCGCATTTGCAGTATATGCTCGGGTCATGACAAATTTTGTAATAGAGCCTCAAATATACGTACGTCCTAGGGTGTTTGAAAGCTATGTTAAGTAGAGTCTTTTTCATGAGTGTGAAGTGCGCCACACTTATGAGGAGGATGCTTGAGACATTTTAGGAAAATTTCCTTATTTCATGTTCTATATCGTGCGATGAAGTCCAACTCTAATGCTAACAGGAACCAGCCAGCCCCACCAGCTCCAGCAGACCCTTTGAATGAGACGATGACTCATGTAGAGTTCAGGGCTGTTTTCTAGACGTTGGCAAAGTCCATGACGGCTCAAGTCAACAAGCAGGCAGTTGCACCTATGAATGGGAGTGCTATAGAAGCTAGGGTGTGAGACTACCAAATGAACTCGTCGTAGTTTCATAGTTCGAAGGTGGATGAGGATCCACATGAGTTCATTGATTAGATCCCAAAGATTACTCAAATTATGGGGATTACTGGAGGGGAGAGTGCAGATTTGGCCTCCTATTAGCTGAAAGCGGTAGCTCACATATGGTACAAACAATGAAAGCAATTCCATAGGGCAGGTGCAATTCCTATTGATTATGATAAGTTTATTACAACTTTTCTTGATAGATTCTTTCCCAGGAGATGAGGGAAGAAATGGTTGCAGGATTCATCATCTAAAGTAGAGTAGCATGAAGGATCAAGAGTATGCTTAAAAATTCACTCAGTTGTCCAAGTATGTCCCAGAGATGGTTCGAGCTAAGGGCTCATATGAGAGAGTTTGTATCAGGAGTTTCAGATTTAGTGGTCAAGGAGTGCAGAGCTGTAATACCTCGAAAATTCTAAGATCAGACCCGGGAGTTGAAATGGAGAAAATAGGATTTTCTACAATAGGTAACAGGACGATTCATCCAGTGACCCGTCAAGAACACCACGCGTCATTATATAACTCGTGGGGAAAGGTTTGGACTTGGTTTAAAATTTGGGATTTGAGGTGACCACAGGTGTGACCATGGGTCGTGGTCAGCACCACGAGTCATTGTGTGGTCCGTGGTTAAGGGTTGACTGAAGGAAGAAGAAATTTGGATAGTGTACCTAACTTCTAGCCATCACGAGTCGTGGTCCACACCATGATTCGTCAAGTGGGTCGTGGTTAGTAGTTGGTTAGAGGTTGGATGCTTTTTTGGCAGTTTCCCTGATGGGTGTCACCACGAGTCATAGGGTACACCACAAGTCGTGGTGTCCCTCGTGGTGACCCTCAGAAGAAATTTGGTAGTGAAGGTGACAGGTGGTGACCACGAGTCGGGGTCACTGACAACGATTCATCCAGTCCCTCGCTAGGACTGGCAGTATGTTTTTCCCTGCGAATTTATTAAGGGATTTTCTGTAATTTCTAAGTTCCTAAGGCCTAAATTACGTTGTTTTAAGCTCAGTTAGAAGGGTTTTAAGAGAGCTAAACCTTTCCTAAGCCTTACCATTCCATGCATGCAAAACTAGAAGGTTCTTAGGGGTTATCAATGCTAAAATCCATCAGTTCTTCTTCAATTTCCTTGGGTGTTCAAGGAAGAGATTAAAATCAACTAACCTAGATATGTGAGGCTATGAATGAGAGTTCCTTTCAATATCATGCCCTAAACTCTTCTCAAATTCCATAGATTTCAATTCTACAATTCAATTTTCATGATCAATGAGGTTTATGCCAATTCTTGTGAAATTCTCTATGATCTATCGATGGGTCAATCTCTCTCATTCATTAAACCATGTTTTATGATTTATGGATAGAATTTATGACTATTTTCATTATTAAATTATAGCTTAAAATTTTAATCAAATTATACCCAATCATGCATGTTCTTTTGAAAAGTCAAGTTATGATTTCATTATGACCTTTATCTAAATTAGCCCAATTATGGTTTATGCCTTACGATATGATTTTTTTCAAGTACTTATCATGGTGTGGCTAGTGATATTTTCCTACCTCCAATTGTACGGAATGAGGTGTTTCATATTACTAGCACCATGCTACACCTCATCCAAGTGAAAGGATTATTTGGCGGCCTTGCAGGCCAACAAGCATATAAGGAATTTTGTTGAAACCCCCCAACCATTCAATATCATGAATATTACCCAAGAATCTATTCAACTAAGGTTTTTCCATTCTATCTCACCGAAGACGCTACATCTTGGTTGGAGGAGCTACCTCCAGGTTCTATAACTTCATGGAATGAGTTAACTGCAACGTTCTTAGATTGATTGTTTCCACCTTCAAGAATGTTGTAATTGCATGATGAAATCACAATCTTCTGACAACTTTTGAGAGATCCATTACGTGAGGTTGAGATTAAATAAGAAGGTGATCATGTGTCCTAATAATGGGTTACCAAATGGAGTGCTGTTGCAAAGCTTCTACCGATTGCTTGACTCTATCAACAAGTCAGTGGAAAATAATTTAGCTGGTGGTTCATTTATGGATAAAAATTTTGGACTTACAAAGGCCCTCTTAGACAGAATGACCAAGACGAACAAAGCTTAACATACAAGGGACACTGAGGTGTCCGCAAGTGTTACCTCCATCCTAATGACAAATGAGATGAGGAAGAAAGGGATGAGACCACCGCAAAGATGATGACTCAAAGAGAGTTGTTGGCTAAGAACATGATGGGCTCCATAGCTAAGAGTGTGAATGCTATTGGAGTTCAAGGAAAAAACTCCTTTGAGAATGATGCCCCATATGCTATGTTCGGTAAAGAATGTCAAATATGTCAAACCAAGTGGCGGGTTCTCGCCTAGGGTACCAAGGTGCCAACTAAGGCCCTTGGCATCCTCGGGAGGGGAATCAAGGTTGGAGAGACCAATAAGGTCAATAGAGAGACAAAGATGGACAATGGAGAGACCATAATCATGAAAGAGAAGTTGATTGATATAATCAATGCAACTCAAATCCATGCGTACCCCCTCCTAAGGCTTATGCATGATGTTTGCCATATTTTTATGCCCATTTTCCATGTTTTTAGCCATATTTAATCATGTTTTTAGTTCATAATCCCTATTTTATGCTTAAATTCATGTATGTGTGTGTTTTATGCGCTAACAAATGATTTGAGTTGATTTGATAAGGAAACTAGGTAAAAATGGGCTCAAAATAATGAAAGAAATGAAGTTTTGAGGGTCTGAAGGTTTTGGTGCTATGGCTGGTGCCTCGCACCAAGTCCCAAACTTAAGAGAAAAAAATCTCATACTGGTGCTATGGCTAGCACGCCGCACCAGGTCCCAAACTTCAGAGAAGAAAATCTCAATCTGGTGCTATGGCTGGGGAAGTGCACCAGGCCTTATCTGGAGCTGAAATTGCTAAAAGTTTGACTAAGTCTATGGAGAGATAAGAGGGGAAGCGCATCAGACCCATTCCGAGGCAAAAAATACTGATTTTAAAGTCATGTCTTGAAGGGCAGAAGTGTCATTTGAAGGCTCATCTATAAATATAAGCCTTAGTGTTATGTAGTTTTTGACTTCTGGGAGTAGTTTTGGACTGCATTGAAGCAATCTTTACTCATTTTTATTCCGTAGTTCATTCAGGAAAGCTTGTAAGCCATTTGGAAGGAAGACAAGGTACTACAATTAGGTTTTCTCTTATTTACTTTGTATTTTTGCATGAAGATGACTGAGTATTTGTTTTTTCACTCGTTTATGCGTGGCTAAGCTCATATTCTAGGGTTATGGCCATGGTGAATGGCTGATTATTTGACAAACTAAATAAACTTAGTTTTGATTCTTCTTTTATAGTTGTTTGTATTTATTTGTGTTAATTTATTATTAATGAGATTGATCACCTTATAAGTAATCTGTTGGCTTTTGATTTAACTTGGGAAAGGGAATCGAAAGGGTTAAAAATAAATAAAGAACGAGAATTCAAAGACCTTTGAACCCATTGGTGATAGGATAGAAGTTGTTGTTGAGGACAGGGATATACCCTTAAACTCCATTTATATGAAATAAAAGCAGGCATGATCGTCGTTTTATTATTCTTCTGCGACCATAGGGATATAGACATTAGGGTTCATGAAATAGTTCTTGGATGCTAGGGATAGTGGAAATATATGGAATAGTAACTTGCAACTAACAACCATAGGAAGAATCATTCTAGTTTAATTATGTCTGAAAAACTCAACCTAAAACCAACCAAGTTACATTGCCCTAGTCTGTCATCATTATCGAAATACAATCAAGCTTGCATTCGTTTTAGTTAATTTTTACATTTGTAGTTTTAGTATTTTAATTTTCCAAACCAATCTTCATTTTTACTTGTTTTGTAGATTAGTGAAATCAAAGTACAACTTTATAACGATTAAATTGACAAGTCCCTGTGGGTACGATATCTAGAATTAACAATCCTATATTACTTAATGACCACATGCACTTGCGTTCACTTGGGCGACATCAAGTTTTTGGCACAATTGCTGGGGACTTTAATATTGTTTAATCATTTGTAGATTAGAATTTTGTTTCGCTAGTCTGTATTTTACTTTTGTTTCTTATTTTTGTTGAAGTTTACAGGGTCGTTTTCCTCAGTGTATGCCAAGCACGAGAATTCAAGGAAGAACCTTAGCTTCTCTTGATCCTGAAATAAAGAGAACCTTTTGAAGGTTAGCTATGGAAAACATCGGGAAAGTGTTAGGTGAAGAGGATGACAGAGTTCTGGTGATGTAGTTTTCTAGGCCGAATGTGGAGAACGCTTCTAGAGAAATTGTTAAACTGACCATCTCCGGGAACTTTGAGCTTAAAGAAGGGACTGTGCGGTTGGTCTAAAACACTTGCCAATTTTTGGACAAGCTGCATGAGGATCCCCATAGGCATTTGATGATATTTGTAGAGTTGAGTGAAAACTTCCACTACAGAATATGTCAGATGAATACATCAAGTCGACTTTGTTTCCGTTCTCACTAATCGGAGAGGCCAAGGAGTAGCTTCAAAATGAGCCTACAGGATACATCACCACTTGCGAGATCCTCTCCAATAAGTTCATCAATTAGATTTTCTCTTCAAGAAGAACTAAAGAACATAGGGGAAAGATCTCTGGATTCGTACAGAAAGATGGAGAAACACTAGCTCAAGTATGGGAACGTTACAAGGGTTACTTGAGGGATTGTCCACACTATATGCAACCTAAGGAGATAATTAGGCACAACTTCATTGATGGTTTGAAGCCCGAATCCATGATACTCTTTGACGCTACTGCACAAGGACAGATTTTGTCCAAAAGTTATGATTAAATTGAGGCTATCTTGAACCTCATGTCTGTGGGGATTCAAGATTATCAAGATTCAGGCAGAGGATTTGCAGCAGCAAAGGTACCCGAAAAGCTTGATGTGGATGGTGTAGCGGCAATCAGGGCAAACATTACCAGTTGGTGAATGTGATCAGTAAGTTGGTGACCACACTAGCAGGAGGCCAAGTGCAACGGGTACAGCATGTACAAATCCCACCACCATCATGTGAGGCGTGTGGATAAGGCCACGCCTATTTAGTTGTCCTCTTAATCCCGAGTCTATATATTTTGTCGGACAATAAGGTCGTAGTGGAGGTTTTGCAGGTAATTGTTATAATCAGGAGTACCGGAATAGAGTAAATCCCCCATAAGGAGGGAATTAAAATTTCCAAAGGCCCGAAAACACTTATCAAATGCCACAGGGCCAGTGGAATAACAGTTCTCTTGAGGAGACAATGAATCAACGGATGGTGCAGCAGACACAAGTGGTAAATGAAATGCAAAAATCCATCTATGAGCTTGAAAGACAAATTGGGTAATTGGCTCTACAGTAGAACAATAGACCATAGGGGGCACTTCCCAGTAATATTGGGAAGAACCCCAAGAAAAATTTAAATGTTATTTCCTTGTGCAGTGGTAAGGAGCTAGGTGAAGTGATCCCCGGAGAGGAAAAGACTGATGAGGAGTAGACTGTGATGGATAGATAGGAAGTGGGTGAGCCATGTCAACAAAAATTGAAATTTGTAGTAGTTAGACCACCTCCCTCATTTCCTCAAAGAATTAAGAAGCAGAAAGAGGACATAGCTTGTCAGAGATTCCTTGAGATTTCAAAACAGGTTCATGTTAACTAACCTCTGGTGGAGATTTTGCAGGATGTTCTAAAATATGCCAAGTATTTGAAAGATATTGTGGCAAATAAGAAAAGGCTAACGGAGTTTGAAACTGTAGCATTAACAAAGGAGTGTAGTTTGCTGGTGTAGAATAAAATTCATAAAAAGTTGAAGGACCCTGGGAGTTTCACAATTCCAGTGACCAATGGAAGTAGAGAAGTTGGGTCAGCCTTGTGTGATTTTTGCACTAGCATCAATATGATGCTTGTATCCTTATTCAGAACATTAGGTCTAGGCGAACCAATGCCCACCATAGGGACCTTACAGTTGGAAGATAGGTCCATTGTTCACCTAGAAGGAATCATTGAAGATGTCTTGATTAAGGTAGGACCTTTCATTCTGCCGGTGGACTTTATAATCTTGAACTATGAAGCGGATGTAGTAGTTCCCCTAATTTTGGGAGAGGATTCCTAGCCACCAAAGATGCTGTATAAAGTTGAAATTAGACAAGGAGACCATGACAGTGGATGGTCAAGAACCAGTTTTTGATGTGTTCAAGGTAGCAAAATTGCCTCCCCATCACGAAGAGATGAAGGCCATTGTGGCAATTGAACTAGAATTTTCCCATACAAACTTAGAGAAATATCTATCATATGATGATCCTCTAGGAAAAGTGTTGGTATATGAGGAAGAACATATAAAGGGGTTAGAGATGGAAAAATGTTTAGCAGAACTAGATGCCACCAGTTCATACATTTGGAGAGATATTCCTGCAGAGATACTTGACAAATCTCTAAATTGGGAGAAGCGGAAGCCCTCTATTGAAAAGGCACTACCCCTCCCCACTCATTTGAGATATGCATATTAAGGAAGTGATAACACAGTTCTTGTGATAGTATCTTCTTTGTTGAATGATGAACAGGTTACCAGGTTTCTGGAAGTGCTAAGGTGGCGTATAAAAGTCATGGGGTGGACAATAGCTGACATAAAAGGAATAAGCAGTCCTTTTGCTTGCATAATATACTTCTTGAAGAAAGAGCCGGACCTAGTGTTGAACATCAGCAATACTGAACCCAATCATGAAAGAGGTGGTCAAGAAGGAGATTATAATGTGGCTGGATGCTAGCATCATCTATCCAATTTTAGACAGTCATTGGGTGAGCCCAGTTCAATGTGTTCCGAAAAAGGGGGGATGACTCTGGTGCATAATGAAAGGGATAAATTAATCGCCTAAATAATAGTTACAGGATGGAATATTTGTATTGACTACTGAAAGCGAAATGCATCCACCAGGAAGGACCACTTTCCCTTGCATTTCTTGGATCAAATGCTAGACAGGTTAGATGGGAATGATTACTACTTCTTCTTGGATGGGTATTTAGGCTACAATCAGATTATGATCACACAAGAAGATCAGGAGAAGACGACTTTCACTTGTCCGTTTGACACCTTTGCATTTGTAAGGATGCCGTTTAAATTATGTAATGCTATGCTGGCTATATATACAGACATGGTGGAGAAATATTTGGAGGTGTTCATGGATGATTTATCAATCTATGGGAGTGACTTCGAAAATTGCTTGAATCATTTGGATGCCATACTAGCCATATGTGAATAGACTAATCTTGTACTGAATTGGGAGAAATGCCATTTCATGTACATGAAGGTATAGTCTTGGGCCATAAAATTCAAAGGCAAGTATTGAGGTTGACAGAGCTAAATTTGAAGCAATCGAAAAACTACCACCCCTGATCTATGTGAAAGGAGTGCGTAATTTCTTAGGACATGCGGGGTTCTATAGAAGGTTCATCCAAGATTTTTCAAAAATTGCAACCCCAATGAGAAAGCTCTTAGAGAGAGATGTGAAGTTTGAGTTCAACAGGGATTGTGTGTAGACTTTCAACACATTAAAGGATAAGATAAGAATAGTTCCATTTATAATTGCGCCAGGTTGGTCATTACCATTCATTGTGATGTACGATGTCAGTGACTATGCAATAGGAGCTGTCTTGGGACAGAATGGGGGAAGAGATTTCAACCCATTTACTGTGCAAGCTAGTCCTTAGATGAAACTCAGAAGAATTACATAGTGATCGAGAAGGAGTTCTTGGTTGTGGTGTATGCATTTGACAAATTTCGAGGGTACCTAGTGGGGAAAAAGGTGATAGTTTATACTGATCATGTCACAATCAGGTACCTATTTGCAAAGAAGGATGACAAGCCTAGACTCATTCGATGGATATTATTACTGTAGGAATTAGACATTGAGATCAAAGATAGGAAGGGCACAGAAAACCAAGTGGCAGATCACCTATCCAGGTTGGAGGATAGGGAGCATATTGACTGTGAGACTAACATAGTGGAGACCTTCCCCGATTAGCAGTTATATGTTCTGCATAGCCAAGAGTTTCCATGGTATGCAATATGGTAAATTTCTTGGTTAGTGGGGTGTACCCACCTGGTGCAGACTCAAAAAGAAGAGAAGATTATTGCATGATAGTCGATTCTATATATGGGATGAACCCTTATTGTACAAGATAGGTCCTAATCAATTGGTTAGAATATGTGTTCCTGAGGGATAGGTGACTCAAGTTCTAGAAAGCTGTCATTCTTCACCATATGATGGACATCATAGTGGAGATAGAACCGCAGCAAAAGTCCTACAGGATGGGTTTTATTGGCCTACTCTGTTCAAAGATGTGTATCTGTTCGAGAAGTCTTGTGATAATTTCAAGAGGACAGGGAACATTTTGTAAAAGAAGGAGATGCCTCAGCGAAGCACTATGGAAGTAGAGGTGTTTGATGTTTGGGGAATTGACTTCATGGGGCCCTTCATCCCTTCAAATGGGAACAAGTATATCTTGGTGACAGTTGATTATGTATCAAAGTGGGTAGAAGCTTTAGCACTCCTACCAATGATGCCAAGGTTGTAACTCATTTCTTAAAAAAGAACATATTTACCCACTTTGACACACCCAGGGCCATCATCAGTGAGGAAGGTACACTTTTGCAACCCCAATAATCTATTGGCTAAAGACAATGTAAAACACAAGGTAGCCACTGCTTATCATCTGCAGACAAGTGGATAGGTCGAGGTATCAAATCTAAAAATCAAAAGAATTCTTGATAAGATCGTGAGCACAAATAGATTGTCAAGTAAGTTGGATGATGAATTATGGGATTACCAAATAACTTTCAAAACTCCTATTGGCACCTCGCTATATAGTTTATATTCTGGAAAAGAAATTTACTAGTTGAGCAGGAGCACAGAGCATATTGGGCCATATAGAAGTTGAATATGGATTTGGAAGCTGCTAGAGTAAAAGGGATGCTGCAACTACATGAGTTAGATGAGTTCAGGTTCATTTCTTATGAAAATGCCAAAATGTACAAAGAAATGACTAACAGAGCACATGACAAACGCATTCAACCTCGTAAGTTTTAGGCAGGGAAATTGGTGTTACTAGATAATTCAACGTAAGTTGTTTGGTGCTAAGCTGAGATCAAAGTGGTCGAGACCATTTGAAGTAGTAAGTGTGAAAGCACATGGTGTTGTGGAGTTGAAACACTTGGGTTCTAATAGAACCTTCTTGGTTAATGGACAAAGGGTGAACCGTTATTGTGAGGGCAATTGGGACAGAGAAAATACTTCAATTTTACTGCAAAATGATTAAAGGGTCTTTTGTCGTGCCGCAACGTTAAATCAACCACCAGTTGGGAGGCAACCCAACATGTAAAAAGATAACTATCTTATTTTTATATATAATGTCACTGTTGATTTTTCTTTTGCAGAAAGGGGAAGTCTGAGTACCGAAAATCAAAAGCTAAGGAGCATGGTCTTGAGCCTAAGTGTGGGGTCGTGTGACTTGTGAACCCTAAAGACATGCTGATAGCTAGGCCCTAGAGGGCCCCAGGGAGTATTTTCTCACTCTACTCTGATCTCTAATTTTAGTTTCTCTAAGGACAGAGCAAAGCTTTAACTGTGTGGTGAGGGTGTGTCTCTCTAGTTTTGAGGTTAAGGGTGAGTACGCCATCATATTTTATTTGAAAATTTTTACAGATTGGCATATCTCACTTACCCTTCGATTTTTCTTATGGCGTCAGTTCTTTTCCGAAGGGGAGCCCTTTTAACTGGGTAATTTTTTGTTTTATTTTTTGAGTCATTGTAGTCATCGAGTAATGACGTTTCCCTATGATAGATAGATGACGACTGTCTTAAGGGAAGTTTCATCACATTTTTTTAATTTTTGGGGATTGAGTCAAAGGTCATCCACTTGTATGTTTGTTGATATTCTGCTTAGCTGCTATGCTAGAGTAAATAGAGTGGTCATCTAGATTGCATGAGTTAGAATCCATGAGAGACGCACATATCTCTTTTATTTGACTCAACATATCCTTAGGGCTTAATTATGAATTTAACTTGTCATTCAATATGACTGTGTGAATGTATAGATGTAGAAACTGATTAAATTCTTGTTTCCATGAGAGGTGAGTTGAATTATTTTGTATGTATATATTGTGGCATCTATAACTTGTCTTAGTGTATGTAGGATAACTGGTTGATAGTAAATTGAGAGATGATCAAGGTACTTCTTTGAAGAAGCCAAATTTTATTACTCTAATTGTTTTACCTTCTGTCACTCCCCCTAGTTAACCCCTTTGAGCCTAAAATCCAGAGATAGTCCAAAAAATTAAATCAATAGTTCAAAAACTTTCATTTCTAGGGATACCACATCTAGAGGCATTCATGATAGTAGAAATTGATGCCTCAAATGTAGGATATGGAGGCATCCTTAAACAAAGAATCTCCCTAGAAAACCCAAGAAGAAAAGGAGGTAACACTTGAAGATATAGAGAAAAAAACTAAAGGGAGTAGATTTTGTTGAAACAATTCCTAAGGTTGAATATGAACCTAGAATTACCAAAAGAACAAGTCCCACTGCGAGTGAGATGTTAGGAGTAAGAGACTCTTTATGCATGATCAGATCTGATGAGGAGTTCGAACCAGACTTTGAATATTTAGATAAACTCTGGTTAGATCCATAAAATAGCATAAAAAGGCAATGGTATGCAGAAAAATATTTTAAAAATATTATCCTTTAGGAAAAATTGGTGTGTCGATATGAAAAGGTGAGATGCAATATAGAGTTATTTAAATGGTTTGAGTACATAGGAAAATTGGATGATCAAAAGGAATCATTAAGCATGATCATTAACAAATGGCATACCAAAACTAAGGTGGTTGAATCTATAATTCTCCCACTAGAGCAAATTAGTTTACCAATAGATGGTAGAATTATTCTTGACTACACCTTTTAAAATTGATATAGTAGACACCCAAGAGTGATCTAGAATAAAGATATAGAAGTAGATTAATTAAACATAATAATTATACTAATCAATTACTATACGTAGTCTCTAATCAGATTCTTAGTTGATAATAAATTAATTTTCAATGATAAACTAGCCCTTCCTAAAATAATAAGAAATTAGAAACCCATCAATATTTTAAATTACAAGATTTTCCAAACATAAATTCCCGAAATTTCAAGAAAAGTTTGAATTCACAGATGATCTTATAGAAAAGATTAATGAAAAACTAAAAGTTGAATTAAAAAATTAAGAATGAATTAAAATTAAAAGGATAGGTTAAAATTAAAAAACGATAAGTCCTTAAGAACAATATCCGAAAAGTCCGATAGCGACATTAATAAGTTAAGTTCTAAATATTCCATCAAAAAGAATTATTAAAATAAACCCTCATTCCCAAATATGAAGTATGAAGAAAATGAATTTCTATCTCATACTTCACACTCGAAAAATAGAAATTACTAGGAATGAAATATTGATGGACTTGCGAAACATCGGATATACAATAAGTTACATGAAATGGGGATGTCCATTACGGCCTACAAAATGAAAAACTGCATGAATAAACAAGTTGCCACTCTAATTATATCTAGATTCACAGGAACATTAAAATATTAGTGGAATAATTATCTCACTGAAGATAATAGACATAGCGTAACAAATTCTACAACCATCGCTCAAGTTATTAGAGTGAATCTACATGACAAACTTTAAAAATATATGCCGTAGAAGACGCCACCGCTACCTTAATTTATAGTATAGCGAAACATTTTATAGGAGAACCTCAACATTTTCAAGATAGGAGTTTGGAAATATTATCTAACATATCTTGCACAAAGTTAGATGATTTTTAGATGGTATAAGGATGTATTCCTGAACAAGGTTATGGTCAGAGAAGACTATAGTCATGATTATTGGAAAGAAAAATTCATAAGTGGCTTGCAACATTATTTGATGAAAAGGTTAGGATAAAATTAAAAGATAGATTTGAGGGAAAAATTCCTTATATCCAGTTAACATAGTTTGCAACATAAGTTTTATAAATGTCACGGACTTGAATTGTACGAGATATGAAGCTTAAAAATAAACTTAAAAAGGATAATAAAATATCCAACAAAGAAATAGGAAGCTTTTGTCAAGATTTTGGATACATCAAGTTGTCTGCCCCTTCAAAAGAACCATCGAGAAAATTGAAAGAAGACACAAAACAAACACTATAAGAATAAAATACGAAAAAGCCCCATCATTACGAAAAAGATTCAAAGACATAAACGAGAAGCCAACAAAGGTGGGTTTCAAGAAAATACTGTTAAGTGTTGGAACTGTGGAAAAATTGTCCACAGGGATAAGGATTGTAAGGTCCCTAATAAAAAAAAGATAAGATCAATATGTTAGAACTTGAGCCAGAAATAAAAGATAGGTTATATTCTATTCTTGATGAACATGAGAATAATTCTTCCCTTGAAGAAAGTTTCAATGAGAAGACCAGCTTAATATAACATATAGTTAAACGATAGTGACTCAGCCCGATCGTATGTGGATGCATGGGAGCAATGCACTTTTGTGATAGCCACTCAATAAATGTCATTACCAATAAGAACGGGGAAATCTTCTTTGATATGATTGATCATATTGAGGATAAAGATCTAAAAAGAAAATATTTAATAGAATTAAAAAATATAGTTCTTAACCAACAACATGACAAAGAAACAATTGATCCTTTTAATATGAAAAATGTACTAAATAAATTTAAAGACAAAAGTCTAGTAAAACAGTACAAGATCTTCAAACCGAATTATTACATATTAAAAATTAAGTTAAAGAAGTTAAGAAAAGACTTAACAAGCTAGAAACAGATGCCCTTGCTAATAAACTATTAAATGAACAAGAACCAATGCAAGGATACGTTATATCCAATCCGAACCGGGAGAAATATCAAAATTAAAAAAAGGTGAAGAAAATTGAGTCTCTAAAAGCCATTTAGAAGGTAAATTAGGAGTAAAAACTGTGCAATAGTTAAATCCCAGAGCTGACATATACCTATCACATTGGTTATAAGAATAAATTATACTATTCATAAAATTGCATTATTAGATACAGGTGCAAACCAAAACTGCATTATTGAAGGAATAATCCCTACTAAGTACCTTGAGAAAAGTACAATGCGGTTATTCTATGCGACAGGAGAAATGCTCAAAATAAATTATAAACTAACCTAAAACTACATATGCAATAATGGAGTCTTCTTTGTATGTAGTTTTTTTAATAACTAAAGATATAAATGAAGAAATAATATTAAGCACCTCCTTTATAACCCAAATAAAACCCTATGTCACTGATTTATACGCCATCTACACCACTTTGCTTTCTGGGAAAGAAGATCATTCTTCCCTACTAAATAATATGTCAAATGAAGAAAACTGAATTTATAAAAGAAAAAATTAAGATTAAAAAAAAAGTTACTTCTAATTATTCAAATAAACTATTTAAAGAACGAAAAATTTAAGCAGTTGAACACTTTAAAACATCAAATATAGAAGCCAAAATTAAAAGCCTACAAGAATTTATAGAACAGAAGTAATTCGGAAATTTCCTAATGCCTTTGGGATATAAAAACGCCATATTGAGTTACCATATATTGAGGGATTCAACGAAAGAATATCCCTACTAGGGAAAAACCTATTCAAATGAATCAAGAGTTAATAAGAATATTGTAAAGGAAATCAATGATTTTCTTGATAAAAGATTATTAGACCTTCCAAGTCACCATGGAGTTGTTCGACATTCTATGTCAATAATAGTGCGGAAAAAGAAAGAGGGGCCCGAAGGCTAGTCATTAATTATACCCTTCACAAATTTTAAAATGGATCATGTAACCAATACCCAATAAAAGAGATCTTCTTAAAAGGACTTATAAAGCTAGCATTTATAGTAAGTTCGATATGAAATCGGGATTTTGGCAAATACAAATAGTAGAAAAAGATAAATATAAAAGCTTGACCTTTAATGTACCTTTTGGACAATATGAATGGAATGTAATGTCATTCGAGATAAAAAAAAACCATCTAGAATTTGAATATCTTTTGAACAACATATTTAATCCCACGAGTCATATTTCTACTTAGTTTACATAGATGATGTTTAATATACTCGAAGATATTGACCAACACTTCAAACATATAAACCTTTCTAGGAGTTGTCGAAGCAAAATGGATTGGGGTGAGCGCTAAAAGATTAAGTTATTCAAGACTGTTATTAGATTCCTTCGTCATGACTTATATCAAGGAACCTATAAACCCATTTGTAGGCCATAGAGTTCTCATCAAAATTTTCGAATGAATTAATAGATAAAACTTCATTCGGAGATTCTTAGGAAGTCTTAATTATGTTACGATTTCTATTCCAAATATTAGATAGAGTTTGTAAGCCTCTTTATCGGTGTCTTAGGAAGGATCCAGTCCAATGGGGGATTAGAGAAAACAGAGACAGTCCAAAAAATTAAAATAAATAGTTTAAAAACTTCCATTTCTAGGAATACCACATCAGGCATTCATGATACTAGAAAATAATGCCTCAAACATAGGATACGAGGCATCCTTAAACAAAGAATCTGCCTGAAAACCTCGAATAGTTAGTAAGATTCACTTTAGGAATCACAAGGAATATATTCGGGAAAAAGAAATTGCAAGCACCATTATAAGGAGAGTTAAGATCATAGATTTTCATCATGTCACACCAAAATTTCAAGACGAATTTAATAAATAAAAATTCTTACTACAGTAGTGCCAGCAAGCAAAGATGTTTCTGAAGGAATGCGCAAAAGAATCACAGTTTCCTAAACAATATTTTTCCAGATGGCGGGCTTTGTTATCCATCTTTGATTTTCAAATCAAATTTATACAAGGAAGAACATAATTCCCTCTAGATTTTGACTAGAAATTTCTAAAGGAAACTAAATGAGACCAAAATACCTTATATAATTCCTTGAGAAAAAATGAGACTCTCAAGCGGTTACGCGGCAACTCTGTAAAGAAAATGGGAAAATATTTCAAATAAATAGCAGTTTTGGCTTGCGGTTTTACAGGTGCTGTCGATAATGGTCCTCGATAAAAATATGAAGGTTTGGAGTACGAGTTACTAAAACCATTGCTATATAAATTGTAATTGTGTGGAAGATGATCCCCTTAAAACTCGAAGGTATTATGAGTTCATTTTAGACAACGATTCGGTAAAAATTGAGCATAAATTAAAATGTATGAATAATCCTGACGGTATTCCAATACTCGAAGGTCACGATTAAAATTTTAGTATGTTTGAATGGTGTGTAGATCATCTACATACCATTCCCCTATCAAGAGCCCTTAGACCCCATACATATAACTTGTATAATTATAAAGCAACCTGGTATAACTTTATGTATCTAAGGCCCAACACTCACTCTTGGTTTGTCAATTATTTAGAAGATATGAAACGCGATCATCCTAGGATGGTTTTACGAATGGTAAAACCAATTCGGAGAAATAAACAGTATTTTCAAAATATTTTCGGAAATAGTTTGAAAAATTCCTAGTAGAACAAGAATATATTTCTATACTAGAAAATATTAGAATTGTGTAAGTTTTTATTACAAAAACAAAATTCATACATTATCATCTAGTCCTTTGATGTTATTCATGAATTTGAAAGGATTAAATATCTGATAAGACCATCAAAATAAAAGGCTGGGCCCCAACACTCCGGGGAAGATAAGAAAACTTCAAGTTCTTCATTATGACAAGGATTCCCAAGCGTCAGGAAGAATTAAAAAGAAGGCTCCGACCTTGTCAAATTTAGGGAAAAAAGATACTAACAAAAACATATAATGGAATTATTAGATCGCATCCCCTCATACAAGTGAACCGAGCAATGAAGACAATGCTGGGATCCACGAGGGATAGCTCAAGCTTATATTCTCAACTAAAGAAGACGGCGAGACTACCCTTTGGAAAAATAAAAAGCGCTACTACAATCAAAACGGTGGACCCCTCGGAATCCATCCAAAAACCAATGCGGCAGACAAGTCACGTAAGGACAAAACGGAATCTCTAAGAACTCCCATATAGATGAAGATTAATCTTCATCAAATTTCAAGAAAATCAAGTTTTAAGAAAATGAAGACATCTTTTAAATAGATCTGTGTAAAATTAAATCTTCCACGTGTAGTCATAAATATATTTACATGTGTCACACGTAGCGGACTAATTTTACAGTTCTCTTAAAGAATATCTTTATTGTCTATTTGGCTCTGATTGCTTTTGGAATTTGATGAAGATTCGTCTTTATACGCATGGGAGTTTGTAGAGATTGATTTTGTCCTTATGTGGCTTGTCTTTTTTCTTTGCATTGTTTTTGGGTGGTTCTGAGGGGTCCATTGCTTTTTTGATTGTAGTAGCTTTCATTTTTATGAAAGGGTAGTATGACCTTCTTCTTTAGTTGAGAAATAAGTTTGAGCTATCCCATGTGGATCTAGCATGTCTCCATTACTCGATTCCCACTGTATGAAGGATGCGTAATAATAAATTCATTATCTGTTATTGTTGGGTGTCTTTACAAAATTTGACCAAAAATCTGCTAGAGCCTTCTTTTAATTGCTCACTTGGACAGATGAAATCCCTGCAGCAATGAAAGAAATTTGAGATTTCCTTATCTTTTTGGGAATGTTGGTACCGGCCTTTGATTTTAATGGTCTTATTGAGGCTATTTAATCACTTTTCAAATTCATGAATATCAAAGGACAGCTGACTAATGTATGAAATTCTTTGTGCAATAAAAAAAGCTTATACAGACAATATTTTCTGGTAAATATAAATATTCTATTCTACCTGGAATTTTCAAAGCGTATCCCCAAAAAATATTTTGACTTCTGTTTGTTTCCTTCAAATTGGTTTCTGTTCGTAAACCATGGGGATGATAAGTTCTTTCATATCTTCTGACTGACAAAACAAGAGTCAATGTTGGGTCTTAGATACATAAGGGTGCCAACTACCTGTCATACCAATTGTATGTCTGGGGTCTATGAGCTCTTAATAGAGAATGGGTGTATGTAGATGATCTACAATCTATTCAAACAAGCTTAAAATTCTTTTTAATTTTGAGCTTTCAGTATTATCGGGATTATCGAACATTTTAACCTATGTTCAAATTTTTACTAAATCGGTGTATGTTAAAATGAACTCATAATACCTTTCGAGTTTTAAGGATCATCCTGTCTCCACATAATTCCAATTTATGTATGCTTGGTTTATGCTCTAGTACTCAAGCGTTCATATTTTTATTGAGGACCATGATAAAGTACCTATAAAAGTGTTAGCTCAGAGTACTTATTTATTTAGTATTTTTCTCCATTTTCGAGTGCTAACCCAGGAACCGCCTGAAATATCTGTCTCAGGTAGCTTCATTTCATAGCTATCCTTTGTTTGGATAGATATAGTTTTCCATGTCTGATTAAGAGTCTCCTTTAAAAAATAATTTTAATGGATGTAATCTGAGTCTGACTGGTTATGGGTTCCTTTAATGAGGACGGAATAGTACCTTTTGGCAAAGATGGGAATTCTTCCAGAACTAAATATCTATTTTTGGTTTTGGTTTCTCTTCTTTGAAGGGTCTTTTCATTATATCTTCTTGTTTGAAGAGGCAATGGAGGCCTCAAGGGACTTACACCTAGTGTTCTGTGTCTCATTTAGTTCACTATAGAAATTCCCTGATCCAAAATATCCGGGAGAGAATTATTTTCTCCTGTATAAGTCAGTTCAAATCAAAGATGGATGTAGCCTTCCATGCGGCAAATATTTGTTTGAAACGATTTTTAACATCCTTTTTCTTGGCTTATCTTTGGCAGCATAGTCTACTAGTAGTAAAATTCTTTATTTATTAAATTGTCTTGAAATTTTTGTGATACATATTTTTGGCAAATTTCCTTTTTAATGGTGTTGTAATATTTATGTGTATTATTCGGATGCAAGTGAATATTATAATGAGGTTTTTCTAGGGAAATTCTTTGTTTAAGGATGCCTCCATATCCATGTCTGAGGCGTCGTTTATCATGAATGCCTCTGAATGTGGTATTCCTAGACATGGATGTTTTTGAACTGTGATTTTACTTTTTGGAATGACTCTATTTCTCTAATCCACATGGGACTGGATCCTTCCTAAGACGCTGATAAAGGCTTACAACCTATCTAATATTTGGAATAAAATCTGCAACATAATTAGAACTTCGTAAGAATGTACGGCGAGTTTATCAATTAATTCATCGAAAGTTTGGATGAGAACTCTATGGGTGTACAAATGGGTTTATAGGCTCCTTGATATAATTCATAACCAAGAAATCTAATAGCAGTCTAGAATAACTTAAACTTTTTAGCACTCACTACTAATCTGTTTTGTTTGACAACCTTTAAAAAGGTTTGGATATGTTTGAAGTGTCGGTCAATATCTTAAAGTATATTAAAACATCATTTATGTAAACTATAGAAATATGGTTGTGTGGATTAAATATGTTGTTCATCATATTCTGAAATTCAGACGGTGCATTTTTTGATTCAAATGGCATTACATTCCATTCATATTGTCCAAAAGATACATTAAAAGTTATTTTATATTTATCTTTTTATCTTTGACACTGTATTAGCACATTACGATTTCATATCGAACTTACTTTAAATTTTAGCTTTATAAGTCCTTTTAAGAAGATCTCTTTTATTGGATATTGGGTACCTGATCCATTTTAAAACTTTGTTAAGGGGCTTATAATTAATGACTAACCTTGGGGCCCCTCTTTCTTTTTCCGCACTATTATTGACATAGAATAACGAATAACTCCATGGTGACTTGGAAGGTCTAATAATCTTTTTATCAAGTAAATCATTGATTTCCTTTTTACAATATTCCATTAACTCTTGGTTCATTTGAATAGGTCTTTCCTTGATAGTAGAAAGTAGCCTTGATCAGATCTTAAATAAATTCAGTATGATGTGATTAGTCGAATACTTAGGTCTTTGATTAGTTGAAGTAACTTAGGCTAGATGAATGATGTCATACTAGTTTCCTCCATGTTCTAGTTTATGGGGACTCTCCATAGCCGAGAATGTTTCCCTCAGCCAGTCAAGAATATTTTCCTCGGTCTAGTCGGGGATTCTCCATAGCGGAAGGTCTCCTTTAGCTCGGTCGAGGATTTCTCATTAAGCGAGTGAATGTTTCACTTAGTTCGATTAGGGAGTCTCAATAGCAGAGAAAGTCTCCCTTAGCTCAGTCAGGGATTCTCTTTAGAAGAGAATGTCTCTCTTAGCTTAGTCAGGGATTCTCATGAGTAGAGAATGTTTCCCTTAGTTCGGTTAGAGAGTCTCGATAGCAGAGAAAGTCTCCCTTAGTCGTAGGGACACTCCATAGCAAGAATGTCTCCCTTAGTGCAGTCCATGATATCAGTTTAGCTCAGCTCTGTATAGATTCAGACTTCAGTTTAAATCGAATTTAGCAGAATTAAGTCTCGTTACCAGCAGATAGTCAGTACAATGTATGATATCGACTCTTGACTTCGATATTCGGCATATGTATAGTACATGACCCTTATATCGAGTTTGATTATACTTACGTACATGTTTTCAAATAAAAGTTTCAAGTCAATATCTCTGTATCTCAGACAGGGTTGTTGTATTCCATCTCAGTTATATGTCAATGTATTGGGTTATTTCCTTTTATACTTGCATGTTTAGTTTATTTAAACTTCCTATATACTTAGTATATTCCAAGTATTGACCGCATACTTTATGTGCTATATCATTTCATGATATAGATTCAAGTTTCCAGACTCAACCACATGATTAGATACGCTCCATTCCCATCTCAACTGCTTGTGGTGAGTTCTCATCTCTCAAGGACGCAATCTATGTCTTCTATTTCATTATGTTTTAGTTTTCATACTTTAAAAGTTAGCTGGGGACTTATTCCAGCAACTTCCATCGATGGTGTAACCTGAACTTATATAGACAGATTCAACTTTGTATCACAATTTTGTTACATTTGTTATTATAGATTTTAATTAGACTCTTTCAGTTAGCTTCCGCTCAATTATGATTCTGATAGTTGTTGTCTTGCTAATGTTATGCTATGGATGTTGACTTAGAGTCTCTCGGGACTTGCTATGGCTTATAATGTAGACTTTAGGGCTAGACATGATAAATATGAGGAATTTTTGAGTGTTATTATCTCTTGGCACTACATACGGTAGCTTCACCATTCACCTATTTCACCTCTATTCTTTTCATTCCTTTTCCTCCCCACTTTCACCACTTTTATGTGAATTTTTATGGGTTTGTTATATTTTCAACTTTTTCAAGTGTTTATATTTTTCTTAATTTTCTTTTCCAAGATTTTCAACTTTTCATCTCTTTTTTTACATCACACCTCATTTTTAACCTTTTCTCTTTTCTTTCCTTTTTCTCGTTTCCACCATTTATGCACCCCTACTCTAGCCACCCTTAGCTTAGGAATTTTTTCTATGTTGAGGTCCGCATGTAAGGACGAGAATAGCGAGGTTCATTATAAAAAAAATAGATACAGTTCATGGTTAATAAAAAGAAAATTGGCCTATTAAAGGCTCAAAATTTGGGATCAAGGGATTCATATGATTTTGGTAGGGTTATTTAGGCTACAAAGTGATCTTAACATAGAATGGTCTATGATCATATCCTAACCAACCATCCTTAGCCTGTAAAAGACCAACCAACAAGGATTCTAGATCTTCAACACGGTACAAAACTAACTATTATACCTCACTCCTCTCATGGCACATAACTTATATTCACTTTACCTGTCTTGTTTACACACCGGATTAAAAAGACTCCTCATGCTAATAAAATAAATGACATCAAAAGATTCACTGAAATCATGCATGCAGTCACAAATACATAACTAGTGCATCAAAAAATTTTAAATAGGGTCAATTTTTTCAAAAACACAAACAATTAATCAACAATTCGAAGTGTTTTTCTTTATTGAATCTTTTAAAAGTTTTTTTTGAAATAAAATTTATGTATGTAAATTAAATCCTAAACACGCTGGTTCTACTAGATAGCATATTGAGGAAAAGAAATACAACAAAAACACTTAGATTAATCCAAAAAATCCCAAAAATGCAGTACACCCCTCTCTTTTTTGAAAATTGTGCTTCATCCCGAAGCATGAACTACAAGAACAGAGGGAAAGGAACATACTTGTGGCTATTCAGACTTCCACCATTTATGAGTTGCCTCCCCCATGCAACGCCTGATTTAATGTCATTGGCACATTGTGACTTTCATGTCTCTTCGGGCATCATGGTATACTACCTCTATTCTGTTAATTCCTCCACATCTCCCGAGATACAACTTTATTCTTTGCCCCTTCACTTTGAACCTTTTCCCTTCTTTATTCTCAAGTTCCACTACACCATATGGAGACACATGTACTACTCCGTAAGGCCCCATCCATCTAGAATTTCAACTTTTGAGTGCAGCAGGCCTTAAGTTGAGCAGTAGGACAAAAAAGTCACTGGGTTAAACTCCCTTTTGCAATCTTCTTATCATGGTAAAAATCTTCATCCTTTATTTATAAATGGCCATACTCTCATAATCTCTAAGTCGGAACTCATCCAACTCATTGGCGATTAAGCCGACTTGGCTACTTTATTCCAAGTCATGTTTAGCTTTTGAGCCCTTAAGGCCATACGCTTATTCAAGCTTTAGTAAATGAAATGCTTTGTCATAAACCAGTTGGTATGGAGATGAACCAATGGGGGGTCTTACAGAAGCTGTTCCTTTAAACCCACAACTTGCATCATCAGGCTTCTAGACCAATGCGTCCAGCTAGTATTCCTTTGTTTTGGCCGGGATGGTCTTAATTTTACATTTGAAGCTTCCACTTGTCCACTTGACTGAGGTGTTAAGGTGTGGCCACCTTATTCTTGACATAATATTTTTCCAACAGGGTCCTAAAGAGGCGGTTACAGAAGTGAGATCCACCATCAATAATAATAACTCTGGGAGTGCCAAACCTGGTGAAGATGTGCTTCCACAAGAATGCTGTAACACTTTTGCCTTCATTGTTTTGTAGTGCAATAGCCTCTACCCATTTTGAGACATAATTCACTGCCACCAAGGTCTTATTTCATTCTACAGCTTATATTGATGAAGTTTAAAGAGGAACATCACTAAAAGTGAAGAGAGGGCACAAGAGGTCTAATTCAGTGTACTGCATTCAAGTGTTTCACACTAAATCATGTTGTCCCTTTGTATTATGAAAAGATGAGTCATTTGTAGAGGTTGTGTGTTCTTAATTGCGAGAAATCTTTCTCTGTGCTTTGTTGAGAATATTATTGTATGATTATAAACCACTTTATGTTTGCTCCATGCAGTTGGTTGAGTATGAGTTGATAGAGGCATCAAGTGTGATGGTGAAACTTGAGTTTAGAATGCGTTTTAAAGATTGTTCAGGACGAACAATGATTTAAGTGTAGGGTAGTGATGTTGGGCATTTTATGCTATTTTCCATGTTTTTAGCCATATTTAATCATGTTTGAGTTCATAATCCTTAATATATACTTAAATTCGTGTATGTTTGTTTTATGCGCTAAAAAATGATTTGGCAGGAAACTAGAGTAAAATGGACTCAAAATAATGCAAGCAATGAAGGTGAATCGGCGGGTTTGGTGCTATGACTGGAGCTCCGCCACAAGTTCCAAACTTTAGAGAAAAAAATCTCAGGTTAATGCTATGGCTGGCGCCCCACACCAGGTCCCAAACTTCAAAGAAAAAACATCTCGATTGGTGCTATGGCTGGAATGGCGTGCCAGGCCTTATACGGAAGCTGGAATTGCTGGAAATATGGCTAAGTCTGTGGTGAGATAGGAGGAGCGGCATGCCAGACCCATTCCGTGGTGAAAATGCTGATTTTAAAGCCAAGTCGTGAGTCCGAAGCCGTTTGAAGACTCACCTATAAATATAAGCCTTAGGTAATTTATTAAAACACTTTTTGACTTTTAAGGAGTAATTTTGGATTGTTTGAAGCAATCTTTACTCATTTTATTCTGTAGTTCATTTATGAAAGCTTGTAAGTCATTTGGAAGGAAGCCAAGGTTCTACAACTATTTTTTCTCTTCTTTACTTCGTATTTACGCATGATGATGATAAGTATTTGTTTTCCGCTTGTCTATGAGGGCTAAACTCATATTCTAGGGTTGTGACCATGGTGAATGGTTGATTGTTTGGCAAGACTAAATAAACATAGTTTTGATCTTTTCCTTTATGGTTTGTATTTATTTTTGTTAATTTGTATTTATGAGATTGATCACTTTATAAGTAATCCATTGTTTTCGATTGAACTTGGGAAAGGGGATCGAAAGGTTTTAAAAATAAATACGAGAATGAAATTCAAAGACCCTTGAACCCATTGTGGTGATAGGTTAGAAGTTGTTGTTAAGGATGGGGATCTTTGTCGCCCCCAGAGTATACACCTTTGGACGAGACACGGTACTACGAGTCACAAGTAACCCCAAGTCAACCCTTAACATATGCATACAACTTGCATTAGATAAACATAATTTGCAAAACTTTAAAATACTATGATAAAACATTTATGTTGGAAAAAAGCTAGCGAATAAATGCAAAGTTTAAAATTATGCGAACAAAGCAAGAAAGTCACAGAAAGTAACATGTTTATGTCGATAGCCACTACAGCGTGAGTTTCTGGGACAAGCTAGCTAACTCCAAATTTAAATAAAACAAACTGAGATGAAAGAAATATGTCTGACTCCTCAAAGGATGAGGACTCACCAATGGAGGGTTTGCTAAGAGAAAAAGTTTGGCGAATCGGCTAATGGCGAGTCGAGACTACTTGGTGCATCATTCAGTGACCCGGCATAAAAAGGTGCTTAAGTCGGTACCCAAGGCTGATTTGGTGGCAGGGGCATGGCCGCACGGATGTAGGCGGCTGAACTGAAACAACATGCAATGCCCCGGCTGAAATAAGCCAGAAGTAAACTAATATAGTCAAGATGACCTGTCTAATGGTCAAAGACATGACCTAAGTCTAAAATTCTGAGTTTGAGATACTGTATTGAACTGATCTGAACTGACTAATCTAAGATTGAACTGAGCTGACTAGTGGGAGAGTCTATAGCCGACATACTTAACCACGTAGGCTAGATGTGGATCCGATGTATACGCCTTGGTAGGACCCAATATACCTTGCCACGGTATAAAGGCATGAACTATGTGATCACAAAAGTCTAGGGCCAATGGGTCAATAATTATCTAAAATCCTACACTGGCAATGTAGTTCTTAGAAACACAGGTGCCTTTGGGACCCCGGTCTGCTCGGTGCTAAGTCCCTTTACTCCTGTTGGATAGTCTAGTAAATTCTAGGGCGATAGCTTGGCGGGGCCCAAAGGGCTTTAGTCGGTATACGTATCTGAAAGCACCACTGAGAATCTTATGGACCAAATTCTGAAACTAGATTCTAGGCGAGTCGGGTTTGCTTATCTAGAAGCGTCGTAAGCGTCTAAAGAACAATCTGTAATCTAAAACTGTAGTCCTAAGGCTATTGCGAGCTATATATATAGAGAGTATCATGACCACCTAGCGGACCAATAGCTGAATTCTGAATGCGATTAATAACTGGGAGGTATACGGGCACCTCAAGATTTTCTATAGTCAGCGATTGGCTGACAAATTCTATGTAACATTGTGGATTCCTACATTTGGACTAAACTAGCTACTATGTAGCTATCAGAGAGATTTCCAACTTTATTCGAACAATACGGTAATCACAATATGGCCAAAAATCAAGCAATAAAGAAATTTAATCCAACCACAGAATTATAGGTATTCTCATTCAACAATTGGGACAAAATCATTCTTACTAAGAGAGAAATTACAGGATATCTAAATAATGAAAATATCTAACAATCAGCTTTAAAGCATATTTCATAAGCTATAAGGAATCGACACATAATTCAACCTCGATCGATAGCTCGGGGCTAGAATTCACTTTTAAGGGAATAACATCAATTCAATCATGAACTAATGGAAATCATGTCCAAGATAATCATGGATATCATTCTATGTGAATTCAAAGAAAATTGACTATATTCTCTTAAGATTCGAAAGCTTAGGGCTAGGATTTATAAAGAAACTAGAGAAGGGTTTTGGGGGACACAAGGGAAGAACTATCCCCTTGTTGAATTCCCACATACTGAGTTATTTCTTTGGAGAAAGGCTTGGACTGCTGCAATGGAAACACCCTATTCTTGCTTGAGAGCTTGTTGAGAGGAAAAGCATGGTATTTTTATGAAGATGAGTGGGAATAAGGGGAAAACCATTTTTGCCCCTCTAAATCCCCTCAAATAACCCAAAATGACTTAGTTTAGGATCTAGGAGGTTGAAATTATCAAAGCATCCTTAGGAAATTCGTAGGAAAAACTGTTAGTCCCCACGGGACCCTCGACTCGTGGTCACGGTCGTTGAGTCCACTTCCCAAAAATCCCTGGCACCACCACGAGGGACCTCATGACTTCCGTGGTGTACCTTGACTTGTGGTGATTTGCTTGTCAACTACCACATTGCCAACATCATTACTCTCCCAACTATTTTGGACCATGGGTCACCTAATGAATCGTGGCTGACACCGACTCGTGGTCACTAATTGTGAAGTACACTGCAAACTTCCTGCGGGTCTTCAATCAACTCTTTTGGACACGGGTCACCTAACGGATCATGGTGTTGACCCCGACTTGTGAGTCACACCCATGGTCACTCTATTTTTTCCAACTTTTCTACCAAGTCGGACCCTTCCCCATGATTCACTCACGACTCCTTGGCTCTTCCCCTCTGAGTTATAGGACGACTCGTTCATGATGCAGTGCGAGAAATTTCCTATTTTCTCATTTCAACTCCGGGTTTGGTTTTGAGTTTCTGGGGCATTACAGATATACTCTTCCGAACCTGTTAGTTGAAATGCAAGTAGGCACATAATCATTGTTTCAGTATTCTCCTGAGCCATAGGGATTTAGGTGTTAGGGTTCATGAAATAGTTCTTGGATGCTAGGGATAATGTCAAGGAATGTGATAGAAACATACAACTAACAACCGTAGGAAGAATCATGCTGGTTTAATTACATCTAGAAAACTCAGCCTGAAAACCAACCAAGTGTCATTGCCATGGTCTTTCATCATTATCGAAATACAATCAAGTTTGCATTCATTTATAGTTAATTTTTACATTTGAAGTTTTAGTATTTTAATTTTCCAAACCAATCTTCATTTTTACTTGTTTTGTTGATTAGTGAAATCAAAGTACAACCTTATAATGATTAAATTGACAAGTTCCTGACAGTCGATATCTGGACTTAACAATCCCTATATTACTTGACGACCACGTGCACTTGTGTGCGCTTGGGACACAATGCGCTACAATACAAGCAAGTTTTAGTGACCTCGGTAGCTCAAAGATCCCGAGAAATAATGGCCCCATATTTAAAGGAGTAAAATCTACTGACAATGGGATAAAGAGTTGAAGGTGAGGTATCTAGCCTCACTCAAACCGTGATTCCCATTTGACATCGATCAAGAATATTGAGGCCCAAATGAATCGTTTGTCCTTTTAAATGAATCCTCGTATGGAAGATACTGTAACAAAAGTCCCTAAGATCGTACCCAAGAGGATGAAATAGAAAATAGGAACTTTGCACAAGGTCATAGGATGAGTCGTGTAGGCCCATCGGGGACACAGCAGATCATCAAGTGACCCGTTGGTTGTGCCATGTCAGAGAAAATGTTGATTTCCAGAATACTTCATGGATCAAGGGATGAGTCGTTAAGTCATCTAGCGTAATCCATTGGGTGACTCATTAAGTAGGATAAGTGGGTAAAAACTTGTGATTTAGGGCGTTAGCAGTGGTGGAGTAATCCATTTAGTGTTGTTATGATGAATCGTCAAGTGGATATGTTAAGAAAAGATTAGAAATTTGGAAATTTTCCAGTGGCAAGGATGGCATCCAATGACTCATCTAGTGACCTAACAAATCGTTAGGTCAATCGTTAGGTACGCGGTGACTAATTTCCGGTCGGGTTGCAAGAATTGTTTTTCATAATTTTCTAAGTTCCTAACTCTAAACTAAGTCATTTAAGCCTCCTAAAGAGTGTTTTTAAGGGTTCTAATCATCTTAAACCCTCATTATACTCCTAACACTACAAGTTGAAGATCAAAACCTCAAGCCTCAAACATCAAGGTCCTCATTCTTCCCCAAATCCTCTTGGGTAGCAAACCCTAGCAAGGATTCCATCAAGCTCGGTATGCGGGATTATGAATGGGGGAAATCCTTTGCCCTCAGCCCAATTTCCTCCCTATTCTATGATTTCAAGTCTACTGGCATATTGTATGTTGAAATTATGATTTCAAATCCCAATTTAAAATTATCCATGATATCTCTATGGGTTCAAATCTCTCATGTTTCAATTGATGATTTATCGCTATTAGGGAATATTTGATTCTCAATTTACTTACTAATTTATGATTTTTTATTTTATAAAATTATGCCCTATTATGGATGATTTATGAATTTTAAGCTTATCGGCCCATGATTTCAAGTATAATGAATTATCAAAGTATGCATGAATGTTTATGAATTCCTAACTTATGATTCCATGACTTCGAATTTTGAAGCTTATTTCAAGTATTATGTTTTCATGATTTAGGAAAGCCTGTGTTGAGTCAAGTACGTTTCACCATAAGATTCTAGCCAAGGCTTTCAAGATAAGTTTAAAGAGATGTTTTGGAGTCAAGAATCTATTATATGTTTCGAATATGATTATGAGCAATATGCATGTTTTTAGAGTAGTATCTAGAATCGAGTAGGCTAGGGATTCTGATGACCCAAGTCTCATAACTATGCTCCACCGTAGGTATATATTCATATTTGGGACCTCTCAAGAGAGTGTTTTCCCCACCCAAGCGCACACCATGATATCACACCTTATTTGTCCTTTTCCTTGGAAAGGCTTAGGATAACTCTCCTCTCCACATGGGTAAGACGTGGGATCATCATGAACGACTCATACGTGATGGTTGTTGGTTATGATGAGTCTTCCATTATTCCTTATGTTTTGATTACTTTTGTTCATATGTTATGATATTATGTTCTATAGCATATTTGACCCATTGATCGATTTATGAGTTTTCACCTATGATTTCAAGTATGGCACTATATGTTCTCTATTTCTAAACCTTGGGTCATTATGTTCACCTTATGATCATGAATATGATCCGCCCGGGGAACATGACGTTTAATTTATTTTCCTTACTCTCATGTTCTATCTTATTTTATATTCATGATTTCAGACTATTATTTTACTAACATGTTTTACTTTCTATACATACTGAGTACATTTCAAGTACGGCCGCATACTCTATGCTTTTTGATCTCATGATATAGGTTTGGGTGATCCGTCTCAGTCCCATCATTAGGTCGCTCCTACTTAATCGACTCTATTCAGTTTTGGTGAGTCCTCATTATCCGAGGACGTTGGTTTGATATATCTCTTTGTATATGTCTTTTAGTTTGAGACTTAACGAGCTAGTCGGGGGTATTGTCCCATCAGCTTATTAGATAATTTAGAGGCTTTTTAGATAGCTATACTAGATGGTTCAGTGAGGTTGGCTCGTGTTTACGCTCCTGCTCTAATGTTATGCAAACTTCTTCTTATATTATGTTTATGTTTTATTTTCCCTTTGTAATGCTCTTATTCATGCTATGTATGTGTCATGGGTTAGCTTGGATCTATTCGTGGTTCTAGGTCTTGTGTCGCAATCCGAGTTTCAGCTCGGGTCATGACATTAACCTTGGAGTATCGAGCAAATGTTTAGGAGTGTCCTAGGGTGTTAGAAGTTACATTAAGTAGAGTCTTTTCTATGGGTGTGCACTTTTATGGGGAAGGGAAATGAAAGCGTCTTAGGAAACTCCCCTTCTTTCATGATCTATGTCGTGTGATGAGCTCTCCTAGTCCTCTAACTCGTGCTATGCGCATTTGCAGAAACATGCCTCCTTTCTTGAGTTAATGGAAGAAGAAATAGTAACAAATGGTTGTGGAAATAGTAATGGAGATGGGCATCGGCCGGCTCCACCGGCTTAATTGGTCTTCTTTATGAGTTACTCATACATAGTTGAAGGCCACATTTTAGATGCTAGCACAGGCCATGACTACTCAAGTCAACCAGTAGGCTGTGGATCATGTGAACTAAAATGTTTATACCAAGAACCCAAGGATCATACATAGTCAAAATGGAGAAAAACTACAAATTAGCACCAAATCTCGGGGACGACCCATGAGGTAGTCTGGGAGTGACCACGAGTCATGAGGTGACTTGTGGTCAGCAAGGGATTGGCAAGCTCAAGTGGAGGAGGCCACAGGCATGACCCGCAGTGGTCGAGACCTCACGACTCATGGTCGCCCGTGGTTTTGGGGTGTATAGTTGGTCAAGGATTTAGAGCGTGGGGGTCACAGTGGTGACCAGGAGTTGTGGTCAGCCACCACGATTTGTGGTGTCCCCTAAAAGTGATTTTTTGGGCAATGAGAATGGCGGGTCCACGGCCTTGAGTTGTGCCCCCTGGAAATGACTCATTGAGGTCCCTCGTGGGGATTGGCAACTAGAAATTTACGCGTTTTTAGTAAGGGTGTTTTCTTGAATTCATCCTAAGGCCCAAACTACGTCGTTTAAGGTCTGAATTGGGTCTTTAAAGGGAGTCAAGATAATGTTAAAGCCTCATTCATGCATGCAAGAGAATAGAGAAGATTAGAAGGTGATTCACGGTGTTCTTTCTCAATTCCTCTAAATTCCATCTTGGGCTAGCACGGGAAGTTAAGAACCAGATAATCCTAGGTATGTAAAGTCATCAATGGGTGAATCCTTTCACACCCATAGATCCTATGTTAATTACTTAAAATTTATCAAATACTCATGGGGTTTGTATTTGATTCATAAAATCTAGTGATTTAATTATGGATTTTGCGATTTTGAAATCTTATCATAACCTATGGATTTTGATCATCTTTGAGATCTAAGTTGATTATAATATTGTTGATTTGATTTCTAAGCAATTAAACTTAATTATGCATTAATCATGTTTTATAGTACAAATTTTTAATAGAATCTTTAAATTTTATATATATAATAGAAAACAAGTATAAAATTAAATTAATTTTAAATTATGAATTTATTACAACCCATTAGGTTTAATAAAATCAAGTTATATGCATGATCTACAAGTATGTATGAATCTTATTAATCATGAATTATGTTTTGGCGACTCAGGGCTCATTTCATGGCTAGATCATATATGTTCAAGCATGTTTACGATTTTCATGATTTAACTAGCCCATGAACTCATGTATGTATTACTATGAGCACTATATATGTTTCGGGTAGTATCGAACACCGAGTAGGTTCGAGCTCGAGTTAAGCCCGAGATCTCATGAACTACGTGCCACCGTAGGTATGTTGGGATTACTTTCATGTTAGTCCCTCACCCCAAATAGCCCTTTTCATGGTGATATCCTTTCATGGTTCTACCCTTGGAAAGGTACGAACACCCTCCCAGACTAGGGTTACAAGTGGGCTTCATGTGTCTATTGCTCATATGGTGTATGTCGGGGATAGAGAATCTCCCATTGTTCTCACGTTTATGCATGTTATGATTATGTATGTTGGCTCAAGTTTTGTTAAGTAAATCTCTTTTGTTATGATTATGATTATGCTTATGCTACGAATGTTTTGAAAATATTAGGCGAATAATATGTTATTATGATTTATGATACGAGAGCATGATGTCCCTACTCTTATATGATTGCTGAATTTCATACATGTTTTAAATGTATGTTTTACTTACCCTTGCATACTCAGTACATTCACATACCTTCTATGTTGCATTGTTTCTTGATACGAGTCCCAGAGTTCTTGGCTCATCCTCACTAGTAGATAGTTTGATTAAACTCGGTGATTTTGGTGAGTCCTCATGTTTCGAGGGTTGTATGTTCGTCCCTTATTTATTTATTTCAGTTTCTAGATGTTGGATTAGTTTGGGAGTTGTCCCATCAATCCACCCTTCATGTTTAGAGGCTTATCGGGCGCAAGTTGTATTTAGCCATTTTGTATATTTCTGAAATCTTGATATTTCCCTTTGGCTACGTTATGTTTTACGTTCATATATGTTAAGCCTTCCGCTCATGTGATTGGACTAGAGGTATGCTCATGCCATGGGTGGACTTGGGGTCTCTCGGGTCTCCTTATCCCGTGTCTGATCAGGGTATCGTTTGGGTCATGACAAACTTGGTATCGAGCCATAGGTTTTATGGGTCTAGGGAGTCTGAAAGCGCGTTAAGTAGTCTTTTTTTCATGGGTGTGAAGCACGCCACACTTATGAAAGAAAGAGGCTACTAGACATTTAGGAAATATTCCCTTCTTTCATGATCTATATCGTGCGATTAATGTCGTTTCTATCCCTCTAATTCGTGCTATTCGCGTTTCTTGAATCATGTCTCCATCGAGTAAATGCCGGGAAAAACGATAATGGCAATGATCATGAGGTGCCATGATGGTGAGCATCAGCCAGCTCCACCTGTTCGTGAGGAGCCGTACTGAGCCCGACTGCCACGCCAAGTTTAGGGCGGCGGTGAATCTTGTATAGGCCATGGCCCGCCCGAGCCCCGAGAATCGAGCGATGGCGCATTTCTCTCGGTATGTGGCGCGGCGCTAGGGTGAGGATTTTCATGACCGAATGTACACCCAGATCGTAGAGATGGGACATGGGATCCCGAGAGACCCCAAGTCAACCCATGGCACATGCATATAGTAATCTTATTTAATAAGCGGAATACTTAGCATAAAACATAACAAAAACATAACTTATAGCGTAACATCTGAAAGTACTAGACATATACATAAGCTAAATACTTCATACTGTCTAAGCCTCTACTACATCTGATGGGTTGATGGGACAACATTCCCAACTAGCAACCAATATTGAAACACAAGATAACACTTAAGAGTCTATCAAAGGACCCTCGGAACATGAGGACTCACCAATAATCTGAGAGTGAGAGCTGAGATGGACTAAGGATGAGGATGAGCCTTAGATCCGTACCCTGTATCATGAAATGATACAGCACAGAAAAGTATACGGTAATTACGTGGAATTTACCGAGTATACAAGGTAAGAAAAGCAGAACATTAAATGTAAAATAAACTCATAAATAAACATAGGGAGAAGGACATCATGCTTGTATCATAAATATCGTAATATAACATATGGCTCAAGGCTTTCAAGTCATTCATAAAGTGTTCATGATCATAATCGTAAGTAAGCTTTATCAAAAATATAACTTGAGACAATAACATAAATATAACAATGAACTAAGACATGAGTAACAATGGGAGGACTCTTCATAGTCAACACCATCATGATATAGCCTTTCATGATGCCCCAACTATCTCGCTCAAGTGGGCAGAGCCGACCTTGGCTTTCTAGGCGAGGGTCGTGCATTAGGCGTGATATCACATTTGAGGGGATCATTATTTATACAATATATCGCAGAAACCCATGAGTGGCACTTGGTTATGAGACCTTTACAGATTGTAGTCCTTTGAACATCGAGGTTGCTCGGTGCTAGACACGGCTACCAAAAATAATCATATAGGCTCATACGTGGATCAATAACATCATGCATTAAGATTCATTGAAAGCAAATATAACATTTATCATCATTGATCCCTTTAAAACATGCTTAGCAAAGAATCAAAGGCCCTTTTCATCGGGCGACATCATAAATCGATAAATCATGTAATTTGTTTCATAAATCGTGTATCATTCTTCAACATGTGGGCATTGCCAAATACTTTAACATATTCAATTCTTTCAAAATATGCTCATAAATATGGGTAACTTGAAATCATGTTTTTTCATGTGTATAACCTCAAAATATTGAATATTCATCATAAATCATAACTTTCACGATCCTTCATCAATGGGCATTTTAGATTTAAAAAGCTTGAAATATGATTTTAAAGAAAATAATATAAAACCTTCCCATCATTCAAAATTCAATAATTAAAACTCAATAAAATCATATCCATAAAGAGAAATCACATTTTCATGCATTTGAGAAAACCCCATAAAGCTGAATTGGAGAACTCATGATTTAATCAAGAGTTGGGGTATGGGTGTGAAAGGATTCACGCATTCTAAACCCTACATACCTGGGAATACACTTTATTTTCAAGTTCCTTAAATACCCAAAAAGAAATTGATGAAAATTTGGAGAAAAGACCTTGAATCTCCTAAACCCTCTCTAAAAGCTCTTGCATGGGAATGAGTATGCATTAGGGACTTAACCCATCTTGTCACACTCGAAAAATACACAAAGCAGCGTAGTTTGGGGTCTCAAAGCATGGGAAAGTCGAAATTGCCTTAATGAAATATTCCTGGCATTTCTTTTGCCCCAAACCATGACTCATACCACTAGTCATACCACAAAGTAACAACTCGTGGTCACCTTTCGTAGCCACCACTTCTCAATCTCTGAATCTGGCCACACGACCCGCATACCACGACTCGTGTTACTCTTCTACAGGTCATACTGATAGTCACAGTATCATCCACCCTTATCAATTACGACTTAACCACAACTCCTCATCACGATTTGTTGCTACAACCTACGAGTCGTACCATGACCCTTGACGACTCACTTTCTGGCACCAACGAAGAATTCACCACGACTTCTATCCACGAGTGATAACTACACGTCACAATTCATAGGGCTACTCGTGGTATGACCCCGAGGCTCTGAAATCCATCACGACTGGAGTCACGATTCGTAGGACCTCACCACGAGTTGTTTTGGTGCAAAATTCCAGGTTTTCTGCGGTTTTCAACTTTTCACTGCAGGCCTACTCCTACGCACTTAAGGGTATTACAATATCTCCCCCTTGGGAACACATTCTTCCTTGAATGTTAGGAACAAGCAGAAATCAGATACATACAATTATCATACTCATATACTGATCATTTTAATTGAAATTTTCACGGAATGACTACCTCCGAATAGAACCACATAGCTAAGCGATCTCATACTACACATACACGCATAAAAGAAACTTGCACATAAGCGGCCTTGAAAATGATAAATCATGAAATTAAAATTGATACCTCAAGTTGGAACTGAGACGGTAGAGAATAAATGTGGTGTTAGCCATCATATACGCCGGCTTTCCCACATAGCTCCCTCAACACCTTGGTTTCTCTAGAAAACCTTAGCGAGGCTACTTCTTGTTCCTTATCTTACGGACTTGACAATCTAATATTTCCACCGGAACTTCATCGTAGCTGAGGTGCCTTTTACACCAATACTGTCTACCGAAACCACTAAAAGTGGATCTCAAGCAACTTCTTCAAGAGGGACATGAAACACGGATATGCGAGGAATAGCTCGAGAGGAAAATCCAAATCATACGCCACCTTACCAACTCTTCTCACCACTTTCGGTAGGGGCCAACATATTCGGGGGACTAAGTTTCCTTTCTTTCTAAACCACATGACTCCTTTCATGGGAGATACTTTGAGAAATACCCAGTAGTCCACATCAAACTCCAATCCTTCTCCTCACATGACATATGATTTCCTAGCTGACTACGGCGGTTTTCTTGGGTCCCTTATCAAGCGGACGCTGTGGCCTCATGAACCAAGATCAGTTCCTCTCATGGCTGCCTCACCAACCTCAAACAATCCGATAGGTAATCTACACCTCTGTCCATAAAGGAATTTCGAGCAGATTTCCATCACGGATACTAGAGTGATAGCATTGTATAAGCAAACTCAATCAAGGTCAAATGATCATCCCAACTACCTTTGACATCCATAACACATGCCCTCAACATATTCTCGAGGGTTTGAATTGTCCTTTCAACTTGGCCATCCGTTTGCGGATGAAAGGCTGTGCTGAGCTTGACTTGAGTCCCAAGTTCCCTTCCCGGAAGACGGCCAGTGGGAGGTAAGCGGGGCACCTCGATGCGAAATAATATACAAGGGAACTCCGTGAAGTCGAACCAACTCCTCAATATAATTGGCATAATCATCCACTGAATCTAAGTGGTCTTAACTGGTAGGAAGTGTGCATCATGGTTAACTTGTCGACCACCACCCAAATGGAGTCGTATTGCGGCGAGTATGGTATACCTATAATGAAATCCCATATTAATCTCTTCCTAATTCCAAGTAGGAATTCTAATATTCTAAAGTACTCCTCCCGGCCTTTGATGCTCGACCTTCACTTGTTGAAAGTTGGGACATCTAGCTACGAATTCCATGATATCCTTCTTCATACCATCCCACCAATAGATTTCTCGCAAGTCTCTATACATCTTCGTGGATCCTGGATAGATAGAATATCGGATACCATGTGCCTCATGCAATATCCTAACTCTTAAATCATCAACATCTGGGACACATAGATGACCTTGGTATCGTAGCACACCATCTTCCCCTTAGGAGAAAACCTCCCACCTTTTTACTCCTTACCGCCTCCTTCGACTTCCTCAAAAATGGATCCTTATCTTGCCTGGGTTTAACATCAACCACCAAGGATGATTCTGACCTATTCTGCACAACAACGTAGCCATCGGTCAAGTCGATCAATCTAACTCCCAACTTTGCAAGTCGGTGGACATCCTTCACCAACTCCTTCATTCCCCCATCCACGTGGGACACACTCTCCATAGAGAGCATACTAAGTGCATCTACAACCACATTATCCTTTCCCGAGTGGTAAAGAACACTCATATCATAGTCCTTTAGCAACTCCAACAACCTCGTTTGCCGAAGATTGAGATCTTTCTGCGTGAACGCATATTTCAAGCTCTTGTGAATTTGTAAGACACATCCCGTGGACCCCATACAAGTAATACGCCATATCTTCAATGCAAGCACCACCCGGCCAACTCAAGATCATAGGTCAGTAATTCTTTTCATGAACTTTCCCAGTTGTCTCGAGGCATATGTTGTTACCTTCCCATGCTGCATCAACACACATCCCAGTTCGATTCTCGAAGCATCACAATACTACAAAGCCATCGGTACCCTCGGGTAAAGTCAATACTGGTGCTAAAGTGAGTGGAGTCTTACCAACTCTTGGAAGCTTTTCTCAGAAGCATCGTACCATTGGAACTTCACCTTTTTCTGAGTCAACTTAGTCAAAGATGCCGCAATAGATACTGGTGCTAAAGTGAGTCGGGTCTTCAACTCTTGGAAGCTTTTCTCACAAGCATCCGACCATTGGAACTTCACCTTTTTCTGAGTCAACTTAGTCAAAGATGCTGCAATAGATGAGAAACCCTCAACAAACCTCCGATAGTAGCTAGCTAAACCCCAGAAACTTTGAATTTCCAAAGGGTTCACTGGTCTAGGCCAATTCTTTACCACTTCAATTTTCTACGAATCCACCTTTATGCCTTCGCTTGACACCACATGACCCAAAAATGCCACCGAGTCCAACCAAAATTCACACTTACTGAACTATGCGTATAGCTGACGATCCTTGAGAGTCTGAAGTACTACTCTCAGGTGAGCGGCATGCTCCTCCTCGCTCCGTGAGTATATCAAGATGTCATCGATGAACATGATCACGAACATATCCAAATATGGCTTGAACACCCTGTTCATCAAGTCCATAAAAGCTGCAGGAGCATTTTTTAGTCTAAAAGACATAACCACAAACTCATAATGGCCATACCGTGTCCTGAAGGCTGTCTTCGGGATATCACTCTCCCGAACTCGGAGTTGATGGTACCCAGACTTGAGGTCTATCTTCGAGAAACATTTGGCACCCTGAAGTTGGTCAAACAAATCATCAATCCTGGTTAAGTGGTACCTGTTCTTGATGGTGAACTTGTTCAATTGCCGATAGTCATTGCACATGTTCGGCGTGTTTCGCACCTACACGCAAGTGCACGTGGTCGAACAAGTAGTAAAATGGCTAAAGTAAGCCAAGTATCGATCCCATAGGGACTGAACCAAGGTAATAATC